>CM076983.1:44799776-44912276 GCA_039105355.1 Benthosema pterotum | reverse complement strand
TACACGTGCTGCCATGAAATGGACATACGTATAAAGGACATATAATAACTAAAGAAACGGAAAGAAAGACTGATGGATGGAAGAGATGTAGGCACGTGGAAGTACAGGAAATTGAGGAAAACAGAGCGATAGAATACAAGAGAGAAAAAAGGAGAGACCATTATGTTCTGTGTGCATTAGTGAGTACTTAAAGAACTGTTTTGGGGCTCATACATACAGTGGACTAATGGATGGTAGTGAGTCAGTGCTTCGTCAATGAGCACAGTGGAGAGTCTTTCTGCACCTACTTACATTCATGACACCTCTCCATTCCCCCATTAGAGACAACAGCAGCGCTAATATTCATATCGTTATTACGGCTCTATGATGAGTTATATTAATGGGCTTCACTTTGCACAGCGTTCAATCAGGCAGCGGCAGGAGCAGCATCACACAATCCGTCTGCCCTCTCATTCTCGGCAGGTCACAACACGTTTTGCAGAGAGAATTCTGCACAATACTGGCCTTGAATAAGGACACAACACGTTTTTTTTTTGCAGAGGACATTCTGCCTTGAAATAAGGCTGATCAGTGGGCTATTATTAACGCATTGTATTCTGATCAGATTCTTGTTTCCGATGCTAGATTCTAGTCCCCCATGGTAGATTTAGTTCCTCTCAGTATGTAGTTTCTGAAGTTAGGTTCCAGTTTCTGACACTATATTAGATTCTAGTTTATGACACTAAATTCTAGCTTGTGACACGAAATTCTAGTCCCTGGGGCAAGATTCTAGTTTTTCTGGAAAAATCTGTTTCTGTGTCAACGGAAGGACCCCCAGAAATATCTATTATTTAGCTGCAGAAGCCCATCTAAAAACATGTTGTTCTAGATGATCCCCCCCAGAAGCAAAGATCCGAGTTAAAAATGTTTGCTTCCGGAATAATGTATTCAAAGATTTGCAGCACATTTTCACAATTTTTCAAAAATAGCAGAACTACAAGCTCATATCGCGCCACTCGGTGACGCGATATGAGCTTGTAGTTCTGCTATTTTTCAACAGCTAAAACACCAAAACGAGTCCAGTACACAAAGGGTTAATACAAGTACTGCGATCAGCTAGATATGTTTGTATCTGTCAGTCATATTGATATTGTAATAATATGATATGGCATAAGTGTTGTCTTTCCCCACATAAGCCAAGCACTTTCCAAAGTAACAATCGTTTTTACAAGCAAGCTTGTTGATTGGAGAGCTTGTACATTTCGGATATATATCTTTTGGTATTTTGAAGAAAATTACATTACAGCACAAATGCAATGTCATTGTTACAATATCGACATCTAGGTATAAGAGTACTCTACGCCACGTTATGAACTGTTGGATGTGAAGTCACATCCATTGATTATTTGTCAAGCTGAACAAGGGCTGTATGAGAAAAACACGAAACCCAAATGGCTTTATTGACAGAGCCCAAGAGGTCCCGAAATGTGCTACCGGTATTTATTAAAAGCATGTTTGGCCCAAATATTCATTAGTTACGCACCACTGAGCAAAATGGGCATCATGCACCAAGCGTTTCCACCAAGAGGAAATTTGTTCTTAAAACCTTTTTGAGAACATTCTTTTTAAAATGTGCAAATCCCCCTATGTTTTCTTAGCTCGGATTTGTATATAGGTAAAACCATAATCTACGGATATTGTGGAACACTCTTATAAACAGCATCCTATTTCAGTTATTTCAAGTCAAGAGTCTGTCTTGATCTTAAGTGTGACATATTCAATTCATCTTGTTTATCACACACACACACGCACGCACGCACACACACGCACGTACGTGTCAGGGGGGAGTACAGTAAAATACAGTATGCACCACTCACTTCAGATGGCTCTGATTTTATAGTTGTGTGAACTGGGCCGACCCATCCACTTGACTTGGAGCAATGTTTTTATATTTTTATAGCTGTAGTTATAGCTCTTAGTGTGAATAGCCCTTCATGCTTCACTGGTTTATTCAAACTCAGCTGATTCTCCAATGGCTAATTTAAGGAAAGAAAACAAAGCAGCTAAAGTCAGCAAGAAACCCTATACACCCTATACACATCATATCACTCAAAATTAACGATTGTAAATGATTTCCGATAAAAGCTAATTTATATATACAGTATGTGTTCCTAAATTATCCCATATCACACATGGCCCGTTTCTATACTTCATTATGTAGGCTATAATCGACTGAAGTCATTATTGGTGATGGTTCATAGTTGTGGTGACGTGGTTATTGCTTGCCATTATTCCATACCGAGACACACATCGATATCAACCTTGCACTGTGCAAGCTGAGAACTCACATGCAGTCGGACTTGAGTCAATAATCTCAGTTATTGCTCTGCCAGCCATGCCGCTGTGCTGTTTTGGTGTGTTGGGTCTACGGCAGGGGTTTTCAACCTTTTTCATCTCAGGGACCACCACTTATTCAGGATTGGAGCCACGGACCACCATTTGAGGATATTTTAGCCCCACAGACCCAAATCTAAAGATTTATTTTGCTTTTGTCCACAATAATTCCAGGCTGGATTTGGGAAACAAAACAAGCAAAACATACATTACATACAAAATGTCTAATTCAGATGATGAATAGTTTAACTCTTCTCAAGAGTTACATCTGGTTAAACAACTTAGCTGGGGACCACCTGGAACCCTCTCAGGGACCACTGGTGGTCCCCGGACCACCTGTTGAAAACCCCTGGTCTACGGTATAGCATAATGTTTTATTCTGAACCAGTTGGGCATATTTTAAACTAAAACATTCCAAAATAGTTGCTTACACCATGTTAAACGAATGGAAATTATTTTAATGGTTAAAGGGGAATTCCACCCATTTTCAACATTTTAATATGTCATTGATATACCTTAGAGATGCTGTGTGGACATGATAAAAAAAGTTACATCATTTCTGTATTTCCTAAAAATGGAGGTCTGAAAAAAATCATTAACATGGTGAAATACATCTGAGAGATGTATTTCACCATGTTCATGCTTTTTTCTTTCAGACCCCTTTTTTCTGAGGGGGTACAAATGGAACCAAATGGACCCGCTAGGGTCCATTTGGTTCACATTTGTATCCTCTCAGGAAAATTAAAAAAAATGGCTGGAATTCCGTTTTAAGTTAAAACCCAACATTCATCTATATAGCATCATGCATACAGCTAAAAAGCACTGTACACAGCGCAATGAAGAATACTTAACATACAGGCGTAAGTGGTTACCACTAATTAAGACGCTTCTATTGGAACATTTTAAATACATATACATTTTAAAAATATAATCGTAAATACAAGGCATCTCATGAACATACAAGAGATGTAGGATTGCAGAAACAAACCGTCGGGAGGCAAAGCAGGTCAAATTAACATGGATTTATTCACACACAGGAACAGAACGGGAACATGCACCATAAAAGAACTGACAAGGACACTAGGACATGAGGGTATAAGTAGACACACAGACTACAAACAGGTGAAAAAATAACTACATGATTGGCTGAGAACATAACATCACACAGGAGAATAAAACGAGCAATCATAGGAGGTTAGACAAGACAGGAAACAATAACCACAAAGGAAACCAGGGCATTCAATACTACAAAATAAGGGCACCACAGAAACAGTAAAACACTGACCAAAAAAAAACTAGAAATGTCATGGAGTGTGACAGGTTCCAATCCAAATGTCTTTTTTGATGCACAGTATGTTTAATGGATAGTTTCCACACATATTTTGTTGGGTCAGCTACTTTGAAAGCCTAACTTGTACATTTACTACTACCTCGCCATGGCAGTAGGTTGATCACAGTTACTTCCCCTGTAGCCCCGATACGTTCCCTCAATACTCTACGCTCACTCTGTAGCTCCGAGATGAGGTCACGAGTCGAGCTTCGAAATCGCCGTTCAGACACGGCGCATGGTTTCCACAATACACGATTCTTACCTGTTTCTGCACATGTAATCCAAACAGTGAAGGACCCTACGCACGTATAACTAGGTTAACATTGTGTACGGAAGAGAAAATCCAACCCGAAACTTGAACAGAGCACTTATATCTCTGCTTTTGTCAGACAGTTTTATGTTTTCGTCGCCATGTTGCCGCACATTACTGCCCCCTCTGGTCAGATCCTATGCATGGATTGCAATGCAACATAATGGGAACGATCTGGCCAGAGGGGGCAGTAATGTGCGGCAACATGGCGACGAAAACATAAAACTGTCTGACAAAAGCAGAGATATAAGTGCTCTGTTCAAGTTTCGGGTTGGATTTTCTCTTCCGTACACAATGTTAACCTAGTTATACGTGCGTAGGGTCCTTCACTGTTTGGATTACATGTGCAGAAACAGGTAAGAATCGTGTATTGTGGAAACCATGCGCCGTGTCTGAACGGCGATTTCGAAGCTCGACTCGTGACCTCATCTCGGAGCTACAGAGTGAGCGTAGAGTATTGAGGGAACGTATCGGGGCTACTTCCCCTGGAGAAATGTCACTTGATAATTGCAGCCAGAGCTACTTTTTTCAGTGTCAAATTGAGAATGTACATGGTGTACCGGGTATATGAAACAAATATATATCCTCCATACCAGTAGTAAAAAAAAAAGGGGGGGGGGGGGGGGGGGGGGGGGGGGGGGGGGTTGTTTGTTGCAGACTGTTAAAAACTTTAGCCTAACTAACACTCAAATGTGAAACCCCCCCCAAACCATTAAACTCCTCACTGATTTCTTCACGCTTACAGATTGGACCCAGATAGGTGCTATTTCCTTGGGCACCAAGCATCCTAGATCCCTGCAGATCTCCGATCTCCCTCCACCAAAGACCCAAATCCTTCCAGCCGTGATACTTTGGGCAGTGCTCGTCTCCGTGCCTCCGACCGACCTGCCTGTCCTGTCCTGTCTGGGTGTATAGCCTGGAGAGATGAAGACTCCTCTGTGGTTCTTGGCAGCGTTACTGGCGTGTCTCTTCTCCCCAGGACGCAGCGACTGCCAGGGGGAATGCCTGGCCTGCGGGCTGTTCCTACAGCAGCAGCAGCTGCAGCAAGGCTTCAGCACACTGGTGAGTGTCTGTGTGTGCCAGTGTGTACTGGATGAATTAGTATTGAATTGTGTGCGTGTGTGTGAGTGTGTGCAGGGGCGTTTTTCCCAATTGGCAGACTAGGCAGTTGCCTAGGGTGCCATGAGGGGAGGGGGGCGACCACCAGACATGCTTTAAAAGGATCCCAGGCTAATAAGCCTCATATGGATAAATACATTATACTTATCCTCTATAACTAGAAATGAACACTTAAAACACTTTAGTTTAAAAATAGTTCATAATTTTATCCATTGGGGGACACCATTTTACAGGAGATTTTTCCTGGAGCCCCCCCCCCTCCCCCCTTACCAAATGGACCCGTAAGAGTCCATTTGGTAAGGGTGGGCGCCAGGGAAAATCTTGCCTAGGGCTCCAAATTGCTTAGAAACGCCACTGTGTGTGTGTGTGTGTGTGTGTGTGTGTGTGTGTGTGTGTGTGTGTGTGTATGTGTGTGTGTGTGTGTGTGTGTGGTGGGGCACGGCGTTCTGCACCCCCAAAAAATCCAAACAACGGGGTGTCTGCAAAAGAGCAAGAGAGACAGAGTGAAAATGATAACAGACACGTTTATCTTTTCCATTCTCACAATATACACAGAGAAAATGAACATGTTTTGAGAATGTCAGAAGCATATTAAACATATCTTGTTCTTGGACATTGCAAGAGCCAAGAAGTTGATCAAATGGTGTCTGATCTGTTGAATCGATCCATTCCATCATTTAACGTGTCATGCAGTTTGTATGGACACTAAGGAAACACCTTTGAACACCAGTATAAATTATGAAGTGATTTTTAGAAGTATGTAGTTTTCTTCCTGTAATCAAATAAAAAGGCTGGTTACAACAGAGCACTAGGATTTTGCTGAGTTAAGGATTGGGCCCAGTATGTTGTTCAATACTTCATAAGACATGTGGCTGTTGAGGAGTGTGTGCTATAACTGCCGAATAACCCTGCCTTCGCTTTAATACAAGTCTACATTTGTCTCTATTCCTGTCTATAATCAATGCACCCAATTAACCGAAGGTTTACGGCTCCAAGAGTGTTCATAACTTCTAATCTAATCATACCTTTAAAATCTGATTCTTGCAGGCCGCACGTGTGTGCGCGCGCACATGCGTGTGCATGCAGTTTTGCCAACTGCCAAAATCCAAAATGCACTAGTGGCACTTCCAAAATGCACTAGAATGCGCTAGAGCAGTGGGTTTTCAACCATTTTCATACCAGGGCCCACTAGTTATTCTTCAATATTTTCTAAATGTGTAGATTCTTGAAAATTAGGTAATTCAGATATTTAAATATAACTTAACTCTTGAGAGGCATTTATATAAGGCTAAATCTTGCTTATTACATCCCCAAGGCCAACAAGAGAGGAAGAGAATAGTGGCCCAGCACATTCTTAACAAAACGTCAGTCGTCAGCAGCAACGCAGAAAAGTGCTGTCTTCCTTCAACAACAACAACAAAATAATATCAGCGCTTCTCCGGAGCAGCATGAACACAAAGGGAATCCAGCTAGTCAGGCGGCTGATCAATGTACAGTATGATTTGAATCATCTCAGAGTTCTTAAAAAGCTTTAATTGACATAATATACCAATAGGAGGTTGTCTAACCATGTTGGGAATAATAATGACTTGAATTGGAAGATTTATTTTTTATGCTAGCCCTGTCCTCATATGGAAAGTCAAGAGTTACAGATCTATAAGGGTCCATTTGGTTACCAATGGTCCTTTCTAGGAAGGAAGGAGGACTCTATCATAGGAGGAAAAATGGCGAAAAGCAAGGGTTTTATCTCTGGCGCCTGTCAACTAATTTTGCACCAACTCACCAGCAAAAAAGCACTAGCGACAAATGTGCCAAGTTGGCAACACTGATGCATACATGTGTGGAAGCATAGATAGTATGAATCAAAAGCAGCCCCTTCAACTATAGAATGCATTACCCCCATCCCAAAAAACCCAACCAAAGCTTAGACATGGTATAGAGAAACTTCATTCTGAACAGACTGAATGACACGTCACTGTGCACAGAGCTAGTCTGTGGGCGACACACCGGGCATCCACCACGGATACAGCCATGGGACGGCTAATTTAGCTGATAATGATGCAGAGAAAGGCAGCTGGGACCTTTTGGAAAGTGGTAATAGAACTATGTAATTGTCTGCAGCTCATAGTATCATCAGCGTAGGCTCAGACCACAGACTGACACATTGTGTCAGCGTCTCATTTAGGTCGTCACTTTCCAGCAGAGACGCAGATGGAACTCAGCAAGCAATTCCACACACGCGCGCACACACGCACCCACACACACACACACGCGCACGCACGCACCTGCACGCAAACCCGCCTGCCTTTCTCCCTTTTTTTGCAGTCTCTGTTGCCATAAAACAAACACGCATGCACAAGCACACGTATGCACACGCACGTGCACGCACGCACGCACGCGCGCACACACACACACACACACACCTTTCTCCCATTTTTCAGTCCCTCTTGCCATAAACACGCATGCACAAGCACACACACACACACACACACACACACACACACACACACACACACACACACACACACACACACACACACACACACACACACACACACACACACACACACACACACACACACACACACACACACACACACACACACACACACACCTTTCTCCCTTTTTCAGACTCTTGCCTTAAAACAAACACGCATGCACAAGCACGCACACGCACACGCACACACACACACACACACACACACACACACACACACACACACACACACACACAATATTCCTCTGCTATTCTTTATTAACTCTCCCTCTCTCTCTGCATCTTCACCATAAACTCTTTTCAGATTGCCCCATTGATCTGATGTGGAGAATCCCCTGGCGCACACATTTCATTACGACGGATAATTAATTTCCGCCGATTGATTCACAGCGGAAATCCCTCTCGTCTAATTCCCTTTGATGTGAGCAGGTTTTTCCCGATAACAACACAGTTTATCTCATTTGGTGGAAAATTTGACGAGTAAATGGGATTTGTTTCCTACCTCACTCTGGGACTTGGCTCTCACACTTGCGTCTTCCTGGACCTTGATAATCCAACATCACAGGCTTTCATTACAGCGCAAATTGGAAAATGGTGCCAGTGATATCATCATTAAGCTTAGCCAATTAAAGAAATTAGCGCAGTACCCATCATTCGAGCAGGAATTACACGCACAGTAATCTGTTGTTACCAGGGTATGTTGTAGGTAATTTGACGTCAGTCTTCTCCATATTTGGACTTAATATGGAGAAGCCGAACCCATACCATTTTCAGTTACAGGACTTTTATTAGACAAGTATAAGCATCAATAATAACATCAGTTGTTGTTGAAGTTGCAACAGACACGCAGCATGCATAAAGCTAGAGGTCTGACTCAGAGAGTTTTCTGTTTTCAATGATGAAATGCTGTTGGTTTAGTGGTGACACAGCTGTAGTTAGTTAGTAGCAGTAGTAGTGTTTCAAATCATTTTAAATATGAAGCACTTTAATTTGAAACAGCTTGGGTTGTTTGTTTTGCATGCCATCATGTTTGGCGGGGCAGTCTGGGCATTTAGGGGGCACCCCCCCCCCCCCCCCCTCTCATGCCCATGCCTAGATCCGCCCTTGTGTTGACCTGACCCCACACAATATATTAGTTGCTATAGAACTAATGTTTTAACAACCCATAGAAAGTCCTTGCAGTGGTAAAGAGTGCAAACTGACTGAAAAGCAGAAGTAATCTAATGGCAGTTGTGGGGTTGCCATGGCAATCAATTGGCTCAAGCAATTGATTGCACCCCAGGAGCAATTCGGGGTTAAGTGTCTTGCTCAGGGACACATGGGTACTAACTCTGGGAGAACCCAGGTTCGAACTGGAAACCTTGTGGCAACCTTGTGGCTACTGGCTACATCCAGCTACTCTACCCAATTCAATTCAATTCAATTCAATTCAAGGAGGCTTTGTTGGCATGAGAAAACATACGTTTACATTGCCAAAGCAACAAACAATACAATACAACGGTACATGAATACAAATACAATAATATAGCTGCAAGCAGCGATAAGACGGGACCAAGCAAGCAGCATTAAGGAGTCAGAACAATACGCACAAATAAGCCATAGAAACATGGGAGCCTGAACTTGAGAAATACATCAGGCAATTGTGGGAGCAGGGCAGGGTTTTTGAAGACCGGAATTGTCTGTCGCCGGAATTGAAACCACAACCTTTTGTTCTGAAGTCTGGCGCTTTACTGATTGAGCTATCCAGACTGAATAATTTCCTTCATTGTTGTTAACAGTATGGCAGTATAAGCCTTAAGTATTCTGCGTTTAGAGATAAGTAGCATTCCATTCATCCAGCCACCACCGCCCCCAGAGAGTGGTGTATACACACAGAGTGCTGTATTTAATGTAAGATATAAATCCAACTCTCCTGTCCCCCCACAGGTGTGCATGTTGGAGTGCGAGGGTCAGGTCTCCTCTTCCCTCACTTGGGAACTTTGCAGAAGAGCCGTCAACCTGCCGCAGTACCGCTCTGCTCCTGAGGAAGGCGCTCTCTCCAAGGCAACAACAGATGAGGGCGTTGAGTTGACGCCACCAGACTTGGACTCTGACGACGACCTGCTGCAGTCTGCCACGGTAGAGCACTACCAGGACTGGGATCTGGATCTGCTACCCCTGAAGCAACACAGTGCGCAGTACGACTCCTTACTCCTGGGGCCGGTTGAAGACGACAAAGAAGAGGAGGAGGAGGGAGACAGGGAGGCGAGGGATGCCCCAAGAGACAGCCAATCGGAGGGGAACGCCGAGGACGCCGAAGCCATCAGCTTATCCAAACGCTTCGGTGGTTTCCTCAGGGGTCGCCACGGATACAGGAAATTGCTCGACCCCGGGATGAGGCCCTTGCAGAAGCGCTACGGCGGCTTCATAGGTGTGCGCAAATCTGCCCGCAAATGGAACAGCCAGAAACGGGTGAACCAGCTGCTCAAGCAGTACCTGGGACTGAGGAACAACCGCAGCGGGAGGTTCAACGTCGGCTCCGCCGCAGCCCTTCGAGGAAGGCAAAACCAGCTGTAATCCCCACCCGCTGAAACCGGTTCTGCTTTTAACAGAATGTTGGCCCAGTTACCTCAGCCCATTGTTTTCAACAACTCACTCTAAAGAATCTTGAACTGTGAAATCTGTTATGTCATCGTGCGAGAATCTGTTTGTCATCGTGCGAGAATGCCACATAAAGAATAACTGTAACTTGTCATCTTTGCTACACCTCGTCTGTGTACAGTAGCCTAAACAAGGAATATTCTTTCGATATTAGTTTCCTTCCTTACGAGCATAAATGCCCATTCTGTGAAATAAAAGAATCGGAGAAGTGCAATTGAATGTGTTTGTGTCAGTATCAGGGCCAAATGAGATTGAGACGAAAAATACGAATCGATCTTCAAACAGGTTGATTGGACTGAGGCGTATTTCATGGTCAGCCCAAGATCGTGATGAATGCACTTTCAGCTTGAGTGTGAGTGGGAAAAACTTTGTTTTTATTTTGCAGTTGTTTGCACTGTGTAGTCCATGCTTGAGAAAGCCTTGTAGCCGAGCTCTGTCTACTAGCTTTCCTGGAATGGACTTCAACTCATGGCTGAGCCTCCCCACTGAACCAGCAATATGTAGCTTTGGGAATTAATTTGGGATGAACTAAATATTAAAGAGATAAATAAAAAATAATTTTATTTCAAACTTTAACACAAGAAAGACTTAGGAATCTATACATTTATAGCAAAAGTCCCATTTTAGAATCCCATTTTAGGGTTGAGGGAAATAAATAGTAAATGTATGAATAAATAACTAGCCAACTTGTGTTTTCAACGGTGCTCACCAACCCTGAACTCCCCAAATCCACATATTGCAACTGTGGCAATATATCGTATATGTTTTTGTCTTCTCTGGGTTCACTGTGATAGTTGAGGGGAAATGTTATCTTTTTTAAAAATCACATTTAATCTCTTAAATGTCTGTAATGAAGGGTATCTGTCTATATCTGCCAGACTTTACCCAGCACAATCCTAATACACTGGCTCCCTATGTCAATGTATCTTTCAAAATCTAAATTACAACGCTTGGCCCAAGAGAGAACTTTTAATCCCCCATTTAATCCCCCATACAGAATTATCCCAACAAACATTGTGTCAATACCAAATCTAGGTTTGATAATGGTAATCAAATAACACCTTTAACACCCATATATCTGCCTAAGTATAAGTGACAGCTCAGCAGCCAGCAGAATTGGTCTTCTACTCCAATGGTTTCCATCCCTTTTCATACCAAGGCCCATTATTTCTTCAGCATTTGAGCCAGACTACCATTTTTGATGACATCTAGCCTCTCAGACCAAAAACTAAAGAATATTTTGTTATTAACACAATTCCATGCTGTTGGCAAATTTTGACCAAAATAGCAATTCTTCTACATTCTCTAAGTGCATAGAATTCTTGTAAAATGAATGCATTTGTTTGACAATAATTAACCCTTGGGAGCATAAATGAAACCATAATTATGGACCCATAAGGGTCCATTTGGTTTCTTTTTTGCTCTCAAAGACCACTGGTGGAAAACCACTGCTCTACTCTCAATATCTCAATGTATCACTAGTGCCCTCTAGTGTTTGAAGGGGAACACACATACTGAGCTACTATAGCTGCCTTTCCATGCAATTAATAGTGGAATACAGCACCAAGACAGAGGCTCAGCCTGCAACTGAACTCAATTGGTTAAGCAACTCATGTCAAGGACCCCCAAATTGATGAATATTATCCCAAAGACCCTACATTTTAAAAGATACTCTGGGGGACCCCATAAGAGAAGATTTATAGGTGTGGGCCACATCGCACATGCCTTTATAGCAGTGATTTTGTTTCTAACCCCCACGTTCATTCCATTTTAAGATGACAAAGGATGACTGAGCAATTCAAAAGAATGTGTGTATTTGCTTAAAGAACATTTTGTTGTTGGTTGAATGACTGAATTGTGCATGTAAATGTCAGCCATTGACAATATAAGCCCACATTCATGATGCTTCGGTTCATTGAAACAAACAAAACAAACACAAAAAATGTTAGATATCTTTTTGTTTTTCACAAGGGGGTCACATATATTGTTTTGCAGTATAGTGTTCGGATGATTGTGGCGTACATGTGTGTGTATGCATTTGTCTGAGTGTGACGGTCTGTGCCTATAACTGCATGTGCATGTGTGTAAGCTTGTATTTCTCTCAATGCAAACACAAAACAATGGAATCTGTGAATACCGTGTACATTTTGAACCACATTTATTACCTATATATATCATTGTTCTAAGTCTTCATCATAAAATGTCTGTATAGAGAAAAGTATAATAAACTAGTTTGCTATTTCTCCTGTGGCGTGTCATGCAGAAATGAACAAATACACCACCAAGCACATTCCTTACTTTTGTGTTAGACAATATATTTATTATTCATTTGTTTTTGTATTGCTATTACAAATTCAGTCGTCTAATATGCTTGTCCGTTGGCGTGATCCAATAGCTTATTGTTTTATATTACACATTAAAACAGTAAAATCCTGTTAACTCAACTGTTCAGGAGTTTTACAGAGAAAGAACACCAACACTGGCTGTTTGGAACATCTGGGTAAAGAAGAGAACCCATTTTTTTCTGGAAGGAGTTTGATTTGAGGCAAACCAAGTGTAGCTTATTCCATCAAAGTGCCAAAAAACATTATAATAACTAAAACGAAAAAAAAAAAGACAATAATTTGTAAATCCCGTCCAACACATCGGTTGAATGAACAAGACAATACAAAAAAGTTATAAAACATTGTACAGAATTCATAACATACAATATAGAAGTAGTATATCAGAAACACTGACACTGGAAGAGATCGAAGTGTTTAAAGAGAGAGAAACGAGAGCAGAAAGAGCATACAAAAAAACAGCATATAATGGATAGGCAATATATATTTTTTTGGATAGGAGAGGGAACATGTGTACTGTAGGCCTAGCACATGGTCACATGGTATACAGTACGTGAAAAGAGCTTAACTAGCACCGTGGGTTCCCAGGTTATCAAAATACAGAGATGTACTTTATGGGGCAGATCAAATGCAACAGCATAACTCACACTCGTGTGAACTTAGGGGCGCGCTTAGCATCATACATCATCTTACTTACATCACATTCTGTGCTCAGCCAATCAAATCAGCCAAACTGTGCTACACACACACAAACACACACACACCACTGGGCATAGGAAGAAGGGCTAGCTCTCCTCAAAAACAAAAAAAAGATGTTGAAAGGAAAACAGAAAAGAAAGAATGGTTGTTTTCACTTGGCTCTTGGGCCAAGATTTAGTTTTTTTTTTTCTTCAATAAAAAGTCTTTCTTGCATTTCCCCTCATTCCCCTCGAACCGTACCTTCATCAATGGCCGTGGGGTCTAGTCAGGGAATCGTTGGCAGGCTTTCTTCCAGCGGCATGGGGTGCACCACTGGTCTTTGCGCTCCACCCCGTAAACTTTGCGGCATTTCTTGGCCTCCCCTCTCCCCTTCCTGTAGTTGTAAACACAGGAAGCTGCACAGTGAGTTTTTTTTTTTTTTTTTTACAAGATTCATAGTGTCATGTAAAAAAAAATATTACTCTGGCCAAGCAGCAGAAATCGCAGAATTAAGAAATCTTATTAATATTTCAATGACATATGAAAAGAGGTGGAGAAAAAAACAGACAAACAAGACAGACAAGACAACGCCTGATTTCTACATTTAACTATAGTCATTTTGTTGTTTAGGCTTAGTTATTACTTACACACTTAATGTACTTTAAGTGGGATTTGTAGACCCATTTCACTGACCACTGAAGGTGAATAGAATCACATCAGAGTAATTTTGGATAACGGTAGTAAATAAAGGTCAGTGCATCCCAAACTATTTTCATGTCAAGGATCCCCATTAAAGAGCGGTTGCCGTGATTTTTGTGTTTTTTCCAATTTTGTACATATTTAAGAGGTGACAGTATGTACATAGACCCCTTGGTGTGTTTTTATGTGCAATGATGTCTTCCCTTTGTATTTAGGGTTTCTTCCTGGGGGCTGAAACCTTTCCAGTCAAACGTGCCAATGAAAAAAAATGTAGTGACATCACATGTTCAGCCCCTCCCCTAACTCCTCATTCATCATGCAACTAAAGCTGTGGGCGTGGCTTCAGTTCAGGTGGATCTCCACCCATCACCACCCACCAGGCAAACCAGGCATACTTAATGAACTGGTAGGGTGGAATCATAAAAATGACAGTTTAACAAACACTGTACACTTTTTGGGGAAAAAAAATCTTACTTTTCATATAACATTAATACCTGATGATCATGTTTTAGGGTAGAAAAAAATCATGGCAGTCCATCTTTAAAATATATATGCCGGGGAACCCCCATAAGACACTTTTGCCATAAGAGAAGATATTTACTGCTTCTCAACCTATTTAATTTCAAGAACCACCATTCTAATATGCATTTGTCTAATGGCGTTTCTATCTCTGGGTCTGCCAATTTATACTGTAGAATCAATTTAACTTGATAATGTATAAAATTGTACACTCTTTGTAGTTGGGAACCAAGTCAAGCCTTATAGGTCTGTAACTCAATCTAGCTAGGGATGCCCCTGGAATGGTCCTTATTAGGGGTCTCTCTCCGGATCCCACTTCGGGAAGCACTGAAGTGAACCAGGGCTTGACACTAACACTTGCCCGCTTGCCCTGGTCAAGTAAAAAAAAAAAATGGTGGGGCAAGTGAAGACTGCTACCTGGTTGCCCGATCGGGCAAGTGTGCAACATATTGCACCATAACACAACACAAGATAAATTTGTCTTGAAGGCAGTCATTACACTCTGCCTCTGTGTCTTTCCCTGCTTTCTAGCTGTCCACAATTCCAGGCTGGATTTGGGAAACAAAACAGGCAAATTAACATACAGATCAAAATGACCATTAATCTTCTACAGTGTAGACCTGGGCTAATTTAAGATGATGAATTTTAACTCTTGAGAGTGTAAAAATGAAACCAAATGGACCCGCAAGGGTCCATTTGGTTTCATTTTTACGTTCTCAAGAGTTACATCTGGTTAACCAACTTAACTGGGGACCACCTGGAACCTGGGGGGCAAGTGACCATGACCTGAGGGCAAGTAGAATTTGACTTGCACTTGCCCGATGGGCAAGTGCCTCCGAGACCTTAGTGTCACTGTCAACCCCTGTGAACGACTAAAATCATACTGCAAACGTAGACTTCGACTACAAGGCCGGCAGGCTGCTATACCTGAAGGAGCAGAGGCTGCGCGAGGGAGACGCGCTGATGGTCTGCAGCCTGTTGGCGGCGCTGTTCTGCTGGAGCCACTGCTCTCCGACACTCACCGACCGACAGCGTGGTTTCACCACCTTGGAATTCATAAAGTCAAAATTTGCATTCTTGAAAAGGTCAGCGGGTACAGTATGCAAACATCCACAGAAGCACAGCTTAGACAGCGGCTTTCAGATACAAGTATGACAGAGGAGAACCAACCTACAGACACACATGAATGTCACATACACGCATGCAGAAAGATATACAAGCATACATATAAGCATGAATATAGACCAGGCGTGGGCAAATATTATTTTTCCCCAGGGGCCAAATGAAATACTGTACATAAAATATAGTGGAGAGCCAAGACTAAAGGCTGAACTAAAGTCTGTGTGATATTAATTTACTTTCAAGATAAAATTAAGAGTAAGACCAACCATTTTGGCACCAGGCCCCTCAATTTATTCAGTATTTGAGCCACGGACCATCCATTTGATGACATTTCAGCCCCCCCAGACTCCAAAACTAAAAGATTTATTTTGCTTTTGCCCACAATTCCAGGCTGGATTTCACAAACAAAACAGGCAAAGAGATAAAAAAAAATGACCATTAACATTCTCTGGCTAATTCAGTGAATATTTTAACTCTTGAGTGTAAACATGAAACCAAATGGACCCGCAAGGGTCCATTTGGTTTCATTTTTACGCTCTCAAAGAGTTACATCTGGTTAACCAACTTTCTATATTCATATAGAACCGGAACTCTCTCAAGAACCACTGATGGTCGCTGGACCACTGGTTGAAAACCACAGTACCCTTTCACGGGCCGGTCAGAGTCAGCCAAAGGGCCGGCCGCATTTGCCCCCCCGGGGTCGCATAATGCCCAGGTATGATATAGACAAACACATTTACCAGAATTATAAATACCTATAAGCACAGTGCATTGGTAGTGACAAAAAAACAACCTACTGGACCGTTGTCTTGGGTTGAGACGGACACAAAGGGAGTCCAGCCCTGGGAGGCGGGACTACGCGACTGTGTGGCGAGCTGCAGAGGACTGCAGGCCTGAAAGGAGAGAGGAGAATAATAATAATAAATAATAACATAACCTAATTTTTATAGCACCTTTAGTGACATGAATTGCAGTTCAAAGTGCTCTTTACAAAGCAATGGAAAAAAGCTAGATTTACATAAATCACCAGGAGGAAAACCAGGACAGGGCCAAACCTACTCAATACTCCAGACGATGTATTAAAATTGAGTGACCGATCGTGTCAATTGCAGCCGTTGGATCAAGTAGTAACAGATACATTTTTCTTTTCAGCAGACACCCGAAGATCATTAATTACAAGAGCTGTTCATGTGCTGTGCTCTTTAAAGCCAGATTGTAATTTATGCACCTTATTGTAGAAACACATCCAATTGATGTGGAATCCATTTGTTATTATTAGGTACAAAAAGCTTCAACACAGTGACTTCTGTTTATAAAAAAGGGCAACCAAATTAATTATGAGCATTCACACTGTTATAAAGGTTATAAATGACTTGAAAATCTAGACAGAAACATCTGAGCGGATTATAAACGGAGCAGTGCAGATCTTCATGGTAAACGGCCTGCGCCAGCCTGCAGGCAGTGTTAAAAAAGAAAATCAAAGGGGTGGTGGTTTTTATTAGCATTTGAAGTTGTTTTTAATTCATCAAATTGAGGGATGTATTACAGTGAGTAGATGCCAAAGAAGAGAGAAGATTTTGGGTATAGGATACATCAATCACTGGCACCCTGGGCCTGGGGGGGACGTAGCAAGCTAACAGCTTTCTCTCACACTGTCACAAAGAATCCATTTTAAAAGCACTGGTGTACAGGGTAAACTAAGGTCAGTGCAGATTTGTGCCGCTTTGTGATGTGTGCTGACACCATCATCTAGTCTGTCTGACGCGAACGTACATTTTGTGTTTTGTGTATTTGGAACACGGTCGGTTGGTTGGTTGGTTGGATGGATGGATGGGAGAGCATACTGTAACTGAAAGGTCACATGTTTTGTCCCGGCAACAACAGCTCAGCAGCTGTGTGTGTGTGTGCGCGTGTGTGTGTGTGTGTGCGCTGTTGACATGCCCTTGAGCAATGCTGCTGCCTTTGAACCTGTCATTCTCAACTTTGGTCCTAGACAGCCCTGATAGTGCTGCTTTTGAATCCCACCGGGTCTAACTGCCCAGTCTGCCCCACCAAACATGATGGCATGCAACCCAAGATATTTAAAATTAAAGTGGTTAGATTTAAAATGATTTGAGACAGTACTACTGCTACTGCACTTGTGGCACCAATAAACCAACAGCATTTCATCACCAAAAACAGAAAACTCTCCGAGTCAGACCTTTAGCTTTATGCATGCTGCGTGTCTGTTGCAACTTCAACAACAACTGATGTTATTATTGATGCTTTACTTGCCTAATAAAAGTCCTGTACTGAAGTCACGCCCATACCATTTTCTCTTGCCCCCCTATTGGGAAATGTTACATCCGCCCCTGTCTAACTGGTCTCTGGCCTGAAATAGATACAACTATAAGACACAAGGTCAACATAATAAACCTGGTAAACCAGGGAATTAGGAGCCTCCGCTCAAAACCCACTGACCTTCTTCCAGTGATATTGACCCGAAAAAGGAACGTTTCATAAAAAATGTCTGAATCTAACCTGGTAGAGGTGTTCTGAATGGATTTGCCAGAAGCTGCTGGGTGCCGACTGGCTGAGAGCGCTGGGCCTTCCCGGACCTGGCAGGGAACTGGAGTTGGACCTGGGCCTGGGAGCTGGGAGGCCTTGGATCTCAGTGCTAGAGGGAGGAGTGCAGGATGTCCAGCCCAGCTTGGTGGTGGAGGTGGAGGTGGAGGAGGTGGAGGAGGAGGGGACCTGGATTGAGGCCTGGGCGGAGGGGGGAGGCGTGTCCACAGGCTCGTAGGGGATCTTGGTGTAATAGAAGTCCTCCTCCCGTTGGGACTGGTCTGACACGCTGCTGCTAGGTGTTAAAAGTGTTTGTGTTGCAATTAGGGCTGGGACTTTAACTGATTAATTGAGATTAATTAATCACAGAAACAATAACACGATTAACAAAATTAACCCATTTTAATCGCCACACAGACCCCAAAACTAAAGATTTCTTTTGCTTTTGTCCACAATTCCAGACTGGTTTTCAGAAACAAAACAGTCAAACATACAGATCAAAATGACCATTAATCTTCTGCATTCTCTAGTTGTGTAGACTTGGGCTAATTCAGATGGTGAATATTTTAACTCTTGAGAGTGTAAACATGAAACCAAATGGACCCGCAAGGGTCCATTTGGTTTCATGTTTACGCTCTCAAAGAGTTACATCTGGTTAACCAACTTTTGATCTAGTTAACCAAATTTTGATCTGGTTAACCAACTTGCACACCCAAACTCTCACACGCTATACCAGCCTGTTTTAATTGACAAAAAAAATGCTTCTTGGGTCAAATATTGGTATGCAATTAATTGAGATTAATTAATTACAAGGCTTCAAATGAATTCGATCAAAAGAATTAATCGAGTCCCACCCCTAGTTGCAATATGGATTCATGATGTGCAGCAGCAGGTGTGTGCAAATGTGCAGGAATGTTTATGTGTAAGACGCATGTGCCAAAAGTTTGTGTTTAGGTGTGTATGCATTACACACAGTGTATGTACATGGTTTTTGTCAATAAGGAAAGACAAAAGAAACAGATAAGCATTTCTACAGCAAAACTTATATGTACAAAAGTACCTGTACATTCTAGTTTCTGCCTCTAGGTTCTGTTTTCTGATGACAGATTCTAGTTTCCAACGCTAGATTCTAGTTTCCGCTACTATACAGTATTCTATTTTTTTCTGAAGAATCTGTGTTCTATATTTTCTATCTATATTTGGCTGCAGACTAGGGGTGGGATAATTCACCGAAGGCAAAAAAAACCCCACAACGAACCGTTCAATACAGCGTCCAAGGTTCAATACGCGCTAATGAACCGCAATATTTCGGTTCAGACAGACACATTTCCTTAATTATAGTATGGATAATAATACCCTTATTAATAAAGCAGATATTGTCTTGTAAACTAAACTAATTTAACTTTGTTGTCTGTCTACAATGCTGCATGTCTGCATGCTACCTGCCTGATACTTAACTGAAACGTGCATTCATTTTATTAGCCTAGGTATTTTATATTTCCCTTGAAAGTAGCCCAATAATGAGGCACAAATAGCAATATAAAATTTTTCTTCTGTAAATACACCGCGTTCCAAATTATTATGCAAATCATGTTTTTGTTTGATTTTCCAACATATTTGATGCAAATGATGATCAGCATAATTTTCAAGTCATTAGCTGTCAATTCTTATTTCAAATGTTATTGAACAAACCTCCTAATAAAAACAGAATTTAGAAAATAAATTAAAAACTTAAAAAGCTCTGTTCCAAATTATTATGCACATCATAGTTTCAAGACATTTTCTATTTTGTAAAGAACTGAAAATAGTAATTTGTTGAATTCATAGCAATAATGAGGTCATATGTACTGGGAAAAAAAGCTATTTCAATCCAAAACATGTTAACAGGTCCAGTTACATGTTAACATGGGAACCCTTGTTTGATAGCAGCTTGCGTCCATCAAACTTGTGAGTTTATGGAGAGTTTCTGCTTGAATGTCTTTGCAGGATGTCAGAACAGCCTCCCAGAGTTGCTGCTTGGATGTGAACTGCCTTCCACCCTCATACTGTACATGAAGACCAATTTTCAAACAGTCTTGTTCACTGACGAGTGCCGTCCAATAAGGCTGCGACGTCAGCAAGTAGGTGGCAGAGTCATGTTCTGGGCCGGAATCCTAGGGGAAGATCTGGTCGGCCCCTTTAGGGTCCCTGAAGGTGTGAAAATGACTTCTGCAGAGTATGTTGAGTTTCTGACTGACCACTTTCTTCCACTGTACAAAAGCGAAGAATCATGCTTTCTGAAACAAAATCATCTTCAAGCACGACAATGCACCATCTCATGCTGCAAGGAATACCTCAGCTTCATTGGCTGCTATGGGCATAAAAGGGGAAAAAAAATCATGGTGTGGCCCCCATCCCCCCCTCCCCCTGACCTCAATTCTATTGAGAATGTGTGGAGCATCCTCGAGCAAAAGATCTAAAGGGGCCGACCAGGTCTTTCCCTAGGACTCCGGCCCAAAACATGACTCCGCCACCTCCTTGCTGACGTCACAGCCTTGTTGGGACATGGTGGCCATGCACCAACCATCCACTACTCCATCCATCTGGACCATCCAGGGTTGCACGGCACTCATCAGTGAACAAGACTGTTTTGAAAAATGGTCTTCATGTACAGTATGAGGGTGAGAGGCAGTTCACATCCAATTAGCAACTCTGGGAGGCTGTTCTGACATCCTGCAAAGACATTCAAGCAGACACTCTCCATAAACTCACAAGTTTGATGGACGCAAGCTGCTATCAAACAAGGGGTCCTATGTTAGCATGTAACTTGACCTGTTAAGATGTTATGGATTGAAATAGCTTTTTTTCCCAGTACATATGACCTCATTATTGCTATGAATTCAATAAATTACTATTTTCAGTTCTTTACAAACTAGAAAATGTCTTGAAACTATGATGTGCATAATAATCTGGAACAGTGCGAAACGCACTTTTCCAAGTTTTTAATTTATTATCTAAATTCTGTTTTCATTAGTAGGTTTGTTCAATAACATTTGAAATAAAAATTGACAGCTAATGACTTGAAAATTATGCTGATTATCATTTGCATCAAATATGTTGGAAAATCAAACAAAAACATGATTTGCATAATAATTTGGAACGCGGTGTAATGAAAAGGAAGAACCCAACTGGAATATGTCTGAATAGGGATTATTTTTAGTCTAATATCTTAACATTTGAGTTTACAATACACTGTTTAATGTTTTGAAAAGCAAAACGTACCGAGACCAAACCGAAACCGTGGCCCCCGTACCGAGGTACGAACCGAACCGTGGGATAAGTGAACCGTCCCACCCCTACTGCAGACCCCATCTGAAAACATGTTCTAGGCATCCCCCAGTAGCAAAGATTTGCACTACATTTTCACGATTCATCAAAAATAGCAGACCTACAAGCTCATAGCGCGCCACTCGGTGACGCGCTATGAGCTTGTAGATCTGCCATTTTTTTCTCAATAGCTAAAGTATACACACAAAAAAATACACGTTACATTACAGAAAGGGTTATTTGACTGTCAAACTGACCCTAGATGCAGAACGCGGATGTGTCTCTTGATTGTGACTGAAGCCGCGAGCACCTTGCCACAACCCGGCCACAGACACTTGTACATTCCTCTGATAGAGTTCTGCAACACACAAGAGACGACATTTATGCAAATAAAAGGTGAAGAATGAGGAAGAACGACACAAATATAAACACACAAGGGACAGAGACAGAGAATTCCACTCCCCGCTGAACAGGCTCCTCTTCCTCTACAAGCCAGAGGCACCGTGGAGAGAAGTCAAAACGCCCACCTCCGCGGCGGTAGGCACGCACTACAGGTTTCACCATTATTTTGACGGCTCTCAGAGCACATGCAGATGAAGCAATAGACATAGAAAAGGTGAAAACGCCTCCTTCGGCTTTCGGGGCGTAGGTGTAAAAGTGAAACAACAAGCTTCCGTGTCGGTGCTTCACTTGTCTGGCGTGGCCAGACCACTATTGCGAGAGGCAACAGTCTGGCAACGCAAGACTACAGTAGTGTGTGTCAGACTCAAATGAAATGAGGCAACCAATTAGGCCATCTATTATTCAGACGTGCAAACTGGTCTAGGACAAAAAAGGTGACAGTGTGTGGGGGGAAAATTTGAGGTTTTCAGGGCTACCAAAGGGTTGGAGGACACTAGGATTATTATACTAGACCAGGGGTTTTCAACCTTTTTGACTCCAGGGACCACCATTTATTCAGCATTTGAGCCACGGACCACCATTTGATTACATTTTCACACCAAAGACCTAAAATTAAGTAATTCTTTTGGTTTTGTCCACAATTACAGGCTGTATTTTGCACAACAAAGCAGTGTAATCTTCTTAATTAAGCGGTGCTAATTCAGATATGAATATTTTAACTCTTGAGAGTGTAAAAATGAAACCAAATGGACCCGCAAGGGTCCATTTGGTTTCATTTTTTACATTCTCAAGAGTTACATCTGGTTAACCAACTTTCCATCATTTAGCCTGAGGACCACCTGGAACCTTCTCAAGGACCACTGGTGGTCCCCGGACCACCTGTTGAAAACCCCTGTACTAGACTAAAGAGTCATCACAGTGAGGAAGATATTAAAAGTAATAGCGATATCATGAGCCATTGCATTTAAGTCGGAGAGAGTTGTCACGTCCCACCCTCTCAAATGTTTTTATTTTATTTTATTTTTTACAGAATTGAATGAATTACGTGGGTGCACAATTTGGGAGAAAAACGGCGATTTTCGCCGAAAAGCTACAAGTTTGCACGCCTGATTTTTTTTTTATACAGTATATCTTTGGTTGAAGCCAGTGCATTCCGCTTACCTTTGCCTTTCTGGTGCTGAACTCCTCCCCCTGTTCCAGCTCAAGCTGCAGCCCTTCGTCGGGGCTGCTGTCCATCTCGGTGACAGATGGCGAGGGGGCGGGGCTTACGTTGCCATGGTCCCAGCTCCAGTAACCGCTGCTGCCGCTGTCCGAAAGCTCTTCACCGCCACACTCCATGTCAGCTGGGGAGGATGAGACCGCTGGAGGGCAAGAACTCATGTTAGGAATCAATCTAGACCAGGGGTTTTCAACCTTTTTTTATGCCAGGGCCCACCATTTATTCAGCATTTGAGCCACGGACCACCAACTGAGGATATTTTTAGACCCACAGACCCCAAAACTAAAGATTTCTTTTGCTTCTGTCCATGACCATTAATCCTCTAGTTGTGTAGATTTGGACTAATTCACATGATGGATATTTTAACTCTTGAGAGTGTAAAAATGAAACCAAATGGACCCGCAAGGGTCCATTTGGTTTCATTTTTACGTTCTCAAGAGTTAAATCTGGTTAAACAACTTAGCTGGGGACCACCTGGAATCCTCTCAAGGTCCACTGGTGGTCCCCAGACCACTGGTTGAAAACCACTGATCTAGACCACTGCGTAGATCAGCATCAGTCACTTGGAACAATTTCATCCAATATGACAAAATAGGGATTGCCAGGTTGAAAATGGTTTCATCTCTAAGTTGTTATATCAACAGTCCTGGGATCGTGGGATGTAGCCAAGCTATTTGCATTACATTATTGTGTGAAATGTGGTTTCCTCTTAAAGGAGAATTCCACACTAAAACACATAAGCAGTCTTTACATGAAATCCCAAAGGTAATCTACCGTAATTTCCGGGTTATAAAGCGCACCTGAATATAGGCCGCATCGGCCAAATTTAGCGAAAAAATCAATTGTGTACATATACAAGACGCACTGGCCTATTAGCCGCGGGTGTTTTAATGCTTAATTACCATATGTAAGGGTTCTTGCACAGATGAGATCGTCGGCAACGAAATGCTGTTTGAGAAGCATCCTTTTTATTATTTAGACGAACTGCACGTGCTGTATGTAATTAACGCTAGAGCCATAGACCAGGGACGGATCTAGGCATAGACATGGGGGGGGGTGCCCTCTAGACGCCCTGACTGCCCCACCAAACATGACGGAATGCAAACAATGAAAACTTCAAAGATATTCCAAATGAAATGCTTATAGCGGTAGTTAAACATTGACTAACTACTATTGTAGCACCACTAAACCAACTGCCATTTTCGGCTGCCCCCCCGATTGAGAAATATTACATCCAGGCCTGGCCAGTGGCCATAGAGTGTAGCCGGAGATACGCAAACTCCGATCACTTCATGAAACCAAATGAGCGCTTGCGGGTCCATTTGGTTCATGAAAAAAGGTAGCCTAGCGTACATCTGGTTAACCAACTGTCCACCATTTAGCTGGGGACCACCAGAAATCCTCTCAATGTTTAAGACGCTTGACGAGGCGTCTTTATTGCCGCCTCCACGGACCCCTCCTCCTGCTCGCGCTGCTGCTGCTGCTGCTGCTGCTGCTGCCAGCCTTTCTAAACCCGTTCGTGGATGTTTTGACACTTTGGCACGGGAAAAAAGTCGCGGCTTATAAGGCGGAAAGTACGGTATTCATCCTCCTCTCCTGCCCTCCCTTTTGCCAATCACTCCAGTTGAAACTCCTGTCCCACGGGTGCCGGCTGAGTTTTAAAAATCATATAGTAGTCCAATTATCTTATAGTGTGTGGTTTGATGTGTTGTGTGAAAAAAAAAAACTGCATTAGAATAAAGACAACCTGCGGCCATGCAAACTGCATTGGCGCAGCTGCAACAGCTGCAACAGCTGCTGCAACTCTAACTGACCTCGTGGTGAAATGTAGAAAATGGGGCATCTGTGACAAAAATCAAGGGCATTATACAGTAAATCATGTCACAGGAATCAAGGTAGATTGATGGCCAATGTGTTTTGGTGTGGAATTCTCCTTTAAAGAACTGAAATTAATGAATGAATAAGACGGATAAAACTGCTGGTAAAAGGGTCCAGGTAGTTGTGTTGACATACCTGGAGCAGGATGTGTCTGTGGAGGGCTCTGGACCACAGGACTACAGGACAGGCTGGTCAGAACCATAGCTGCCATGATCTCATCCATCTCTACCGATTCTGGGCTGCGGAAACTGAAAGATGGAGTGCCATGATTTTTTTCTACCCTAAAACATGATCATCAGGTATCATTGTTATATGAAGAGTAAGATTTTTTTCCAAAAAGTGTACAGTGTTTGTTAAACTGTCATTTTTATAATTCCACTCAACCAGTTCATTAAGTATGCCTGGTTTGCCTGGTGGGTGGTGATGGGTGGAGATCCAGCTGAACTGAAGCCACACCCACAGCTTTAGTTGCATGATAAAGGGGGAGGAGTTAGGGGAGGGGCTGAACAGGTGTGTCACTACATTGCAGGTTTTTTTCATTGGCACGTTTAACTGGAAAGGTTCAGCCCCCAGGAGGAAACCCTAAATACAAAGGGAAGACATCATTGCACATAAAAAACACGCCTAGGGGTCTATTTACATATTGTCACCTCTTAAATATGTACAAAATTGGAAAAAAGACAAAAATCACGGCACCCCATCTTGAAGGCACAACACACCGAACAAATGATCAGATTCCACTTGTGATGAAGGAGTATTCTTAAAACATGCTGAACATTGTTAACAGTCTTTATGGGCTGTCTAGAGCTCACAATTAACCAAAGACACCGATCTAGAACCAATAACCAACTTAATCATGCTAATGTATGCTAGTCAAATAATCGAGAAACTAATACTATTTTCTTATATACATATTAATATACCCGTTGTGTATTATATGATCTGGAAATTATGTGCAGATCACATTGATTGGGAGGGAATTGTTGATGTTGGAAAGTTGGGTGGAACTTGGGTCACAAAATGAATGTCATATGGTTACTGTTAATGTTAGACTTTAGTCGTTGTGAATGTAATTGTAAGAAACCCAGAGGGTCGTTACAATGTGTATGGATGAGATGGCACCTAGTTTGTAGCCTATGCTCTGTCACACAGCCTGGTAGTCGCACTTTACACAGACGCACACGCGTAAATGTGGCGTTTGAATAATGATTTTGGAGAGGACTTGGTGCCGTGGGCTGGCGCGCATTATTATTATCCAGACGGACGGTGCAGTGGTAGTAGAGATATACGTTGTAGGTGACCCGGACCGTCGCACGTACACAGACGCACACGTGTAAATGTGGCGTTTGAATAATAACTTTGGAGAGGACTGGATGCCGTGGGCTGGCGCGCGTGAATATCCAGACGTTGCAGTGTAGTGGTAGTAGAAAGAAGTTGTAGGCG
This sequence comes from Benthosema pterotum, assembly GCA_039105355.1. NCBI lineage: Eukaryota > Metazoa > Chordata > Actinopteri > Myctophiformes > Myctophidae > Benthosema > Benthosema pterotum. The sequence goes on along the minus strand of CM076983.1, from coordinate 44,885,855 downwards.
ACCCGGACCGTAGTAGCGCATGTGTCACCGCGTCGTGGCGAGAGTATTGCCTGTGTTGGTCAGTCGCCTAGCAATCGGAACAGCGGCAACACCGCGCCGTGGCGAGAGAACGTTGCCTGTGTGGATCAGTCGGCAGTCGCCTGGAAGGGGAAACAGCGAGAGCAGAGAGCACTGTACCCAGCGCCAATGGCTGTACCTTAGAGTAACATGGGCTGTACCCGTAAGAGGGGAGGTGATACGGCAAACTGTGACCACAATAAATGTGTCTCCGTGACACGTGATGTTACACGGACCGTAGTAGCGCATGTGTCACCGCGTCGTGGCGAGAGTATTGCCTGTGTTGGTCAGGCGCCTAGTAGGCGGAACAGCGGCAACACCGCGCCGTGGCGAGAGAACGTTGCCTGTGTGGATCAGTCGGCAGTCGCCTGGAAGGCGAAACAGCGAGAGCAGAGAACACTGTACCCAGCGCCAATGGCTGTACCCGTAAGGGGAGGTGATACGGCAAACTGTGACCACAATAAATGTGTCTCCGTGACACGTGATGTTACACGTGATGTTTTTTTTTTTATCTGTATCCGGTGACACGTCATGTGCGCGAAGATTCTTTTTTGACACAAATGTATTAAAATTAAAATGATGGGCATAATGTTTGGTGCTTATGAGCCGCGCATATTGGTGCTGGATGACAGGGCTGTGTGACTCGAGGTTCAGTGAGGCTGTCCGTGCGCCGTGGCGTTACGCAAATGGAGACAAATGACACAGTACAGTTGCACAGGAAGTGTACAGACAGACACGCTTGCTTGAATTATATAGTTTCTTAGATATATATTAACAAATTATAACTATAAGTAAATAACTCAGGAAGATTGATTCATTTCTAACCTCAGCCCTTTTACAAAGGATAAATTGATTAGCCTGATTAAATTGGTGACATTCTTTCACTAAATAAGTATATTTTATAATACTTCAATAAATGAGGTAAGAGGTCTGAAAACACTGTAATATTGACTTTACCATCCCCAAAATTAGGCCAAACAAAACCCACACTGCTACTAGAGAAACAGTGACATGTTGGATATAGACAAATACTGTACAGCTTGAAACATCTGCATAACCAGGAAAATCCTTGCAAAGTTCATTTACAATTTAGGCATTTAGCAGACACTCTTAATCGAGAGTGATTTACATTTGGTTGGAACATTCATTGCAATGCAATCATACAGTTTAAGGTTTACAATTTAACCAGAATTAAGAAGTTAAAGTGAACGTCAAACTCTAACTCCACTAGTCTACATGGCCACAAGTAGCAATTTTGTTAACTTGGGAAAGATGCCATGCAGATTTTTCCTGTATTTCCGGATTTGAAATTACTAATTAATGGCACCTAAAAGATTGACATGGAGGCCATGCCATTATTACACTCTATAACACTATTAGTACAGTAAAATATTCAGAAACCTGTTCTGCAGGGTTAGTTTACCCAAAAGATTTTCTATGGGACATTAAAAGCATATCCCTGTGCAGGAAATAACAACATGTACTACTGTCATCAGGTGAGACAATAAGTTTTGAAAACATTGGTTGAAGGGATGTAATTAACCCATTGTGTCCTGACCCTCGATTGGAGTTTCTGACACCAGATTATACAGTATTTCCTGACACCAGATTATAGCTGCAGCAAGATTCTAGCTTTTGACACTCGATTCTACAGGAGTTTCCGACACTAGATTCTAGTTATTGACACTAAATTATAGTTTCTGATGATAGGATCTACTTTTGACACTAGAATTTAGTTTCTGACGCTAGAACAGAGGTGTCAACGATCACGCATTGACCGTGAGAATAACGCATTTGACGTCATTCACACGCTCACACGTCACATGTCCCATCCCTCACGCACTGTTGGAGCATGGTGATCTTTACGTGCTACAACTGATATTGCCAAATCTGCCTTATTGTAAGCGGCTCTGTGCTAGCGTTGTCTATAATGTCTAATGGGCAAGTTTCTGTACATGTTTGGGGGTTTCTCACTCGAAATCTGGCAACACCAAGACCAGACCAGAGCCAATAGAATCGCTCTAAAAGAGTCATTGAGGCATTGAGGAGTCCGAAAAAGCTCTAGTTGTCCCATAGAGTTATATGGGTTGTCCCCATTTGTTGTCCCCATTCTACATACAACTTTATGTAAAAGAGCCACCATAGGCCATTGGACTGGCCCCATGAAATGAACAGAGTTGTCGCAATTCTGTATATACTCTAAGGCTTTAGCAGCCCAAACCGGGTATGATTGAAAATTTCAGCTGCTGGATGAAGACCTGTTGTTACGTGAGGTAAAAATTCAACTGAATTATTATTAATGGATTACATTACAGATATGCATGAATCATGGCAATGTTTTGATTTTGACAAACATCATTGCTGTTAGGTTGCCATCATGGTTTGCAGTAGTAAAGTAGTCCTTTAGCTTGTGATTTACATGCCTCTCAGCTGTTAGTAAATGAAATTCCACGGTCTTCTCAGGTATTAGGGGGACAATATGAGCTACCAGAAAAATATTTGGATGTTTTTGATGAATCTATCTTGGTTAAAATGAAGTTTTAAGTCATAATGGGTTTGTATAGGAAGGAGGCAGATACGCTAAAATGAACATCAAATATCTAAATAGTGAATGTAGTAACTTATAAACTGTCTGGTGTGTTCACATGAGACTGAGTAGTAGACCATATAATGACCAAACGTTTTTTTTTTTTTAAGTGAAATACCCCATAAACCAACAGCCTCTATTGACTAATTTTTAAATTAACTATTTCAATCCACATTTAGTTAGCACTAAATGACTGTTTTTGTTGCTGTTTTTAAGTCTTGATTGAATGTGTTTTCATTTCAAGTTTCATGTCAAGCACTTTAAGGAATTTAATGTGAATGATACATGCATGTTAATCAACATGCAATAACTGTGTGTGTGTGTGTGTGTGTGTGTGTGTGTGTGTGTGTGTGTGTGTGTGTGTGTGTGTGTGTGTGTGTGTGTGTGTGTGTGTGTGTGTGTGTGTGTGTTTAAAAGGGAAAAGAAAATAAGCATGGATTGGTATAGCTTTGCCATAGTAGGAATATTTATTTAACATTTTAGAATATTGGGATTTCTGTTCTGACTGACGGTGCTTCAGTCTTGTTCTGGATAGAGGCTGTCAATGTGTGACCAGTGACCACTACCTTCTTATGACAGCCACTGGACCCCAAAGGAGTGACTGTTCCTTGAAGTGTTGTTTAAGTCTTGTCGTAGAGACTCAGTTTGATTGTGGAGTTTATGGCATTTAGCAAGGGGCAAAGGTCCCCTTTGTGACCAAAACTGGGAATGGTTGTCTATTATGAAGCCAGGAAAATAGATGTGTGGCTGGTGTCCCCATGGTATACACTAACTAGAGAGAGGGCACAACGAGGCTGACATTGCATGGAGAACAGCTGGCAGGGAGGTGAAGACATCAGTCTTAAAGAATACAGATCATTGTTAAAATAGGCTAAATCCACAAAAAAACACATTTTTTTTTCCGGCCGTCGCCCTCCGGGCGACGGCCAAACGCGTTAAGACGCTAGTTTCTCACTCTTGACAATTTCCATTCGTTGGCAACCCTGCGCTAGAATCGAGTTTTTGACACTAGATTCTATAGTCTCTGACATTAGATTCTAGTTTTTCTGAAAAATCTGTGTTCCTGTGTCCAAGGCCAAGCCAAGGACCACCAGAATTATCCATATTTGGCTGCAGACCCCCCCATCTGAAAACATGTTGTTCTAGTGATCCCCCAGATGCAAAAATGAGTTGTAGTGTAGTGAGTTAAAAATGTTTGCTTCCAAAATAACACATTCAGAGATTTGCAGCACATGTTCACAATTTTTCAAAAATAGCAGAACAACAAGCTCATGTCGCGCCACTCGGTGGCGCGACATGAGCTTGTTGATCTGCTATTTTTCAACAGATAACACACCAAAACGTGTTCAGGACACAAAGGGTTAACACAGAGAATTGACTTAGGTACATACAGTATAGCCTACTGTACAGTATGTGTTATTTCAAGTCATGTCTCTCACCTATATGGTACATCCATACTGGCTGGCAGGTTGCAGACTGGCATTGCAGGGACACCGCTTTGCGGGGGACCAGCTACTTTGCCCCAGCTTCCCTCGGCTTTTCCCCAGGCTGTGTGGCTTGGTGCCTGGGTCATATGTCCCACGCTCTGCATCCCTGATAACACCATTCCCTGGCCACAGCACTTCAGTGGGAGACAAACCAAAAGAATACAACGGTCACAAATGCAATACATTTTGCCACAGAGCAAAAGACTCCAACCCTTTGTGTACTGAACGCGTTTTGGTGTTCAAAGCATTATGTTACACTTAAGCTATTGAAAAATATGACAGATGAGCTTGTAGATCTGATATTTAAAAAAAAAACGTGTGAAAATTATGTGCAAATCTAAGAATATATTCTATTTGACACCTGATTGTAGTTTCTGACCCTAGATTCTAGTTTCTGATGCTAGATTCTGACCTATTCTAGTTTCTCTGAAAAATCTATAATCCTGTGTCAGTGATGCTTAACATATTTCATGCCAAGGAACACCAGAATTATCTATATTTGGCTGCGGACCCCCATCTAAAAACATGTTGTTGTCGGGATCCCCCAGAAGCAACGATTTTAGTTCAAAATATTTGCTTCCGAAAGAATATATATTCAAAGATTTGCATCATATTTTCACAACTTTTCAAAAATATCAGAGCTACAAGCTCACAGCGCGCCACTCGGTGGCGCGCTGTGAGCTTGTAGGTCTGATATTTTTCAATAGCTTAAGTGTAAAATAATGCTTTGAACACCAAAACACGTTCAGAACACAAAGGGTTAATTACACACACAATTCTAATTCGTCTCCAAGTGATACTGCAGTGCTTACCTACTGCAGCTGTCACCAATAATGGTCAATGCGTTTTCATCACTGCTAGATAAGTATCTACAACGTAACTTCCCGCTAAACAGGTCTCTCGTGTTCTACACCATGTTTCAATAAATGTTTCCAACTACATTGAGGGAGGGGACAGTGGAGTGCTTGTTTTGTTCCACTCTCAAAGTCCTGCAGAACGCGCAATTTCAAAACAAAACACATCCACCTATTTCGCAGCTCGCCGACTTAGACGGCAGACTCATTGGCTGAGTCCACAGTGTGGACACTTGCTCATGTGCCATTGCTTGGACAGTGGACACAGCTCACATTGATATTACTCTTGATATTATTGACTCTCTTTCTCTCAATGGCCTACTTAACAGTACTAGGTTTGGGATCTGACTGGGACCAGAAGCATCAGATCCAATATTGAGGAACCAAAATTAGTTACATGACATAATTGGAACCGTTTCTGAACGGTTTAATCACACTGTGAGAACTACTATGTATAACATCCTGTTTTCAACCAGAGGCGGATGTATTATTTGCCAATGGCGGCTTCATCGCCCGTGTCGCTTCGTGCCATGGGCTTAATTATGCAATTAAGCATCAATAATAACATCAGTTGTTGTTGAAGTTGCAACAGATACGCAGCATGCATAAAGCTAAAGGTCTGACTCGGAGAGTTTTCTCTTTTCAATGATGAAATGCTGTTGGTTTAGTGGTGACACAGCTGTAGTTAGTTTCTCAAACGTTTCAATTTCAAGGACAGCCATAACCCTGGGAGTGTAAAAATGGAACCAAAGGCACCCACACATGGGTCCATTTGGTGTGTCTGCACACTTAATGCGACACACCAAAGGCACAGTATGCGTTGACCTGACATGCCTTGCATCGTGCTTGCAGTTAGTGGTAAGTTGTTGGTTTAATGACTGTTGGACCTTTGGTGAGTCGACACTGAAGCATGTGCTGCCTTTGGTTCTAGTTGTACTCTCTCAGAGTTACAACCCTGTAAGATTTCATTTGGAACCCCTACTGCAGGTGTGCCCGCACTTTTTTGACTTGAGAGCTACTACATCTACACATCAAAATGTGATTGTTCCATTACTGAAAATCCATTTCAAGGCCCCCTTAGAAAGTTTGAGCTTTGAAAAAGTGGTGCTGGTGTTACTTAATGTTATAGTGTTTAAAAATAATGCACTTATAATGAAAAATGAAGGGGGAGAATTGGAAGGTATTCCTGTTTATGCTATTACTGACGTTTGAAAACAGCATTTGAGGTTTCAGTTGACAGTTTGTGATGTTGAGTTGAGGTTCTTGCACCCAAAACTGAGAACTTTCACATTTTTGTCCACACGTTGTCCACAATCACAGTTATTCTCCATTTTCTAACTGTATGGACTCTTGAAAATTATGTAATTCAGATGTTATATATAATTTAACTCTTGAGAGCGTAAAATGAAACCAAATGGACCCGTAAGGGTTCATTTGGTTTCATTTTAACGCTCTCAATAGTTACAGATCTATAAGGTTCCAAGTGCTGGGGGGACTGTCATGTGATCTACCTGCACTGAGGACCTGTCTGATCTACTGGTAGATCACCATCTACCTTTTGGACACCCCTGCCCTACAGGAATCGTTAAAGAGAACCATTAAGGATTTGAACCGTTAAAATCCTAAAGGATAGCAAATCTACAACTTACCAAAATCTTCTGCCCTCCAGTTCTTGTGCTATGGTGTGCACCCGCCAGGGGACAGGTCCCGGCCACCCCAGATCCTCCAGGTCCCATAGCTGCCATGGTGCTGAGCTGCACTTTGTACTGGGACTCACAGCAGTGTCGTAGCACCTTAGAATGACAACATTATTTTTTTGTTTCTACTTTATAATAACAGGAGAGTGCGCTTTCTGTAGTGTGCCTTGTTCACTTATGTCTATCGCGAACCATAAATCACAATATTTGTAGCCTAGTACTAGACTCAGTTGAAGTTAAAATTCAACTTCAATTTCACAACTCCATTTGGCAAGGAGCCTATCTCCACAAGCCTTTAACAATGAACAGAGGCTTTCATCTGCCAAGCATGTGCCAGTTGTGTTCACACAAACACCGACACAGCTGGTTGCCCCACCAAGGATTCGATCCTACAACCAGGAAAATGGGCACGGGCGTTCACCGTTCACACTGTACTACCTGAGAATTCTATTGAGAGAACCTGTTCCCGAAGAGATTTCCCCATTAATTTTCCTCAAAGAAAATGTATTTATATAAAGACAAGTATGTTGTGAACAAAGCCAACTTTTGTTGTGGCAAGTCATGACAAACACACACAATGTTTTGGACTGAACAAAAGAAGAAAAATGACAACAAAAAGTGTTGACCTGTCGTTAACCTGACATAACCCGTCGTTGAACATCTTTCTAATGATTTGTTAGGCTCAAAAATATTGTGTTTGTTTGAACATCATGGTAAAAAAAAAGAATGGTTAAAAAGAATTAATGGCAAAATGGAAGTGAAATATTCCTTTAACAGTTTGTGTATTTAGTTGTGCTTGTACGGTAATTCTGCAAAATGTTAATATACAGTACTTCGACCAGCCAACCAACTAACCACTCAATCAATCAATAATTGGCAAGGAATAATCATGTATTATGGAGAATATTCATGGCATAGCAGAAGAACTGTGGAGGGAGGGGGGTAGAGCACACAGCCTACTACACTAGGCTATGTGCTGCAAATGGACGTGGAGAGACAGCAGCATCATAGCAATTTCGAAATTCCGACTGCATAAGAAAGTAGCACGGTTTGGTGTAGTCAGCAAAGAACGAATTTATTTATTTATTGTCCCGATAGCAAGTTGCGTTGTGCTGCAACTCTCGAAAAAATATCGTTGTTTGCTATTTAGTGTCAACATAATTTGTCTATATGTAGGCTGATGTAGGCTGAGGCTCATAGCAGATAAACCGACGTCAGGCAAGATTTTCTCTACCAGTGGCTCGCCACCAATCAGCGTCTACTTCACAGCAAGAGCCAATGGCTCTGCCTCCCAGTAGTAAACAAGTGACGTAGAGTGGGCGTGAGGACAGCGCCCATTGGTGGAACGCGGGTGTCGAACACACACCCACACAGTTGTATGCATACACCAGAGCCACAGAATATAGACAGAGTTGCGCAAACTCCGTTCACTTCATGGGGTCAGTCCAATGGCGGCTCTTCTACACAGTCTTATTAGAATGGAGACAACAAATAGGGTCAAGTCCTGGGCATGAAGTAGGTAGAAAAGCATTGGACTCAGGCAACAACCCTGCTTTAACGTTCTTAAATCCCCTTATTTGGGATAGGTTTGTACTACTAGCACAACATAAACATTTGCACCCCCCCTCGTTGAAAACAATTCCAGTTTGTCCCAGGCTGCTTGGACGGTGCTCCATAGCTCGGTTTCTGATCCCCTCAATGTCGCATCTCCTAAAAAATGGCCCTGGCACACACCCCCCTGTTCAGGGCAACGTGTTCGGACACGAGTCTCGACTCTCGCAGCTCGCTCGCCGGGAGCAATCGAGGTGAAGAGGGGGGGAAAAAGCGGTTATGATTTGAACCGGCTTGAAATGATTTAATTAATAAGACCAAAAAGGCCCACACCTGCAATACATGGAGAATAAATCATATACGCACCGTCTCAATCTCAGCATCAATAAAACATTAACATCCACAACAAACCCCGGCAGCAGAGATTGCGATCAGAGCGAGAATGCCCCCCCTCGGCGTTTAAAGGAAAATCACATTTTTACTCTCGCAAAACAACGACGACGACAACAACGATTTACGTTTAAATTGTATAACTAAATAGGATTTGTATTGCATTTACCTGCTGCTGGGTGGACGAAGACCTAATAATAAATGTCCCTTCGTGGGCGAGGAGGGAAGTAGTGCACTCTGCACAGTCCGTCTGCTCTGTGCTGTCCCACTACAAGCCGGCTTCTGTCTTCCGTCTGTCTGTCTGGGAGAAAAAAAGGGGGTTGGTCTGAGTGTTGTCGGTGCGCTGCTGGCTGGCCGTGAGCCTACGTGCGGCTGTACGGTGGTCCAATGCCGGGGGAGACAGCTGGGCACAGCGCAAACATATCACACTGACTGCCTGCAGCGCGCCGCTAATGCCGAGGCGGCGTGCACACACTCCCTCCCTGCACAAAGGATGATGATCTAGGTGAGGGGTTACTCGCCTACTACTACCACTATGTATACTCGAGAGCTGCATCCGCCTGCCTGCCTGCATACATGCATGCACGCACGCACGCACGCACATGCACGCAACGTGCACGCACACCATGCAAATGATACATATGGATATGTTTTGGGTGTCAGACAGTAATAATTTGCGTAGTTATGCATAAAGCACACATTTATTTATGCTTGCAGGCAGATACACATTTCCACAACAAAGAAGAGCCCCCGTTGCCCTTTATTAATTTGGTTAAATTTAGATAAAAAAAAAACATGATGAAATGAAAGCATGGGTAGCCTACATTTTCAAGCATCAGCCAAATGTCACTACAGTGTAAGTCAGACATAAATGACACTAGAACTGCACTTTGTCGAGTTTCAACTTGCACATTGCACATAGGGGTGTGCATATCGTTATCGTGATAATATCATATACTTCCTCCTGCAATATATATCGTATATTCCTCAACAAATATTGTGATATTTGCTGAGGAATAATTCCAGGAGGAAAAACGAGTCGCAGAACTAAATTGTTAACTGACTTCTATAGCTGTTTCATTCCCAAAAAAACAAACACAAGATTAAAACAAAAAGCCCGGTATGAGAATCAGTTGAGACAAATAAAAGCTAAGATTAATAACTGAGGATATACATTAGTAAGATCTTTTTTTTGTCTTTTTTTATTCATTCATTTATTGTTTTTTGTTTTTGTTCTTAAGCTACAGTTACAGTATCATCATATATCATTGATGAATTTCATGCAATATATTAATATATCGCAAATATCGCAATATATCAAATATCGTGATATATTCATTATCGAAGGCCTAATATCGCCACCTATATCGTATCGTGAGGTACCAATATCATCCCAGCCCTAAAACTTGCACACAGCCACCTACAGTACTTGCTCTATGCTCACACAATTTATCAATATACTGTAGCTATGGTACAGTCAAACACATGGCCAATGGGATCATCAAAAAATCCTTGTGGTCTTGTTTCCATTCAATTGTGCTTTATTGGGTGCATATGAGACTGGATTAGTGTCTGTCAACCGTCTGCCTCCCATCTCCACCAGTGAACAGGGATTTTAGAGTCTGATGCTGAGAGCCACAGAAGAGCGAGAAACCCAATCCTAGTTAAACCCCAATCCCAACAATCTTCATGATGTAACCTGGCCTTACGTTCTCAACAGCTCCAACCGATTTGATAGATCAGGGGTCTTCAACCTTTTTCATCCCAGTGAATGAAATTAAATGAAACCAAATAGCTGTAATTTGTTATTTCACAGGCAAAGACTTATTATAGCCTTTATTTACAATGTCCTGTTGGCGACTTCGGAGTTGGTCAGAGAGATTCTGCAACGTTCAGCTCTCTGGTGGACCCCATGATGAGAACAGGATGGACACAGAACACATTTGGGTACAAAGTGTTTGACATGTGACAGGTGACATCAAATGACTTCCATTTAAATGTGTGGCCATGTTTGCTTCAGTTCTAAGACCAACCCTTTTTGGCGACAGATGTCTATGTGAAATGTGTATTCCTGTTTTAAACCTGCATAAAAGCTATGTCACTGTATTAGTCTTGGTTCAGTCTGTCGGCCACCACACCGTGTGGCTGGCTGTAAGCCGAGGGCTCTCTCTGGAGCCCGAGGCCCGTATGCTGTATGCTCTGAAACTCATCATCTTGAGACCTGAGCTGCTTATATCAACTTTATTCTCCACGCTCCGATTTTGCGTTGTGTATGGAATTACACAACACCAGGGCCCACCATTAATTCAGCATTTGAGCCACGGACCACCATTTGAGGACATTGTAGCCCCACAGACCCGAAAACTAAAGATTTATTTTGCTTGTGTCCACAACACCAGGGTGGATTTGGGAAACAAAACAGGCAAAAGATACAGATCAAAATGACCATTAGTCTTGTGGGCTAATTAAGATAATGATTATTTTAACTCTTGAGAACGTAAAAATGAAACCAAATGGACCCGCAAGGGTCCATTTGGTTTCATTTTTACGTTCTCAAGAGTTAAATCTGGTTAACCAACTTAGCTGGGGACCACCTGGAACCCTCCCAAGGACCACTAGTGGTCCCCGAACCACTGGTTGAAAACCCCTGTGATAGATGAATATGGATATTATATAGCAGGCGGTAGTGTATACATGTAAATAACAGATTTTTCTTAACAGACAGGCATATACATAAACAAAGAAAAAATATACAAATGTGCAATAAACAAACACAAACCAGGATGTTATTAGAGAGGAGTGGGCTCAGACTCTTCCAGTGAAGCAACATCATTTAATATACAATGCCATGTAAGAGAAGTGAAGGTGATTACAATGCACCATTAAATAATTACTACTAGAAAGATCTGGTATCCCTTATCCAAAGCACTTCACAATTTGCATCAATCAAAATCGAATCATCACAGAAGATGAGGAAAGAGGAGGGAAAGGGGAAGAGGAAAATACAAACTATGGCCTACATTTTTGTCACCGCTAAACCCCTTATCCCTTAACCTCTCTGCCTTTTTAAACTATTTAAAAAACATTTTTAGTTCAAATGGCCAGTCTACATGCTCACAGCGTGTCAATAGATTGGCACAATGAACTATTCCCACAAGTTTTTGAAAATAGTAAAAAAAAAAAAAAAAAAAGGTATAAGGGGTTTGGGATAAGGGGTTTAGGGCTCCATTTTCGTTACATGCTAAACCCCTTATCCCAAATCCCTTATTTCATTTTTACTATTTTGAAACACTTTGTGGAATATTTCAACATGTCAATCTATTAACACTTTGTGAGCTTGTAGACTGGCCATTTGAACTACTGACAAATGTTTTTTTTTTATAGGGCAAAGAAGTTAAGGGATAAGGGGTTTAGCGGTAACGGAAAATGGAGCCCTTAGCATGTAATGAAAATGGAGCCCTATGACTATACAGTATATCTGACTGCAAGGCACCAACAAGCTCATTAAAATGCTTGCAGTCTCAGACTAGGGGTTAAGTGTCTTGCTCAAGGACATTGGACATAGCATATGATTCACATCACTGTCATCCTGAGACCCAATTCCAGCAGCAGAAATCTTTGCACGGGCGGATCTAGGCATGGGCATGGGGGGGCAATGCCCCCCTAAATGCCCCGTCTGTCCCACCAAACACGAGGGCATGCGAAACAACCCAAGATATTTCAAATTAAAATGCCCATGTTAAAATGATTTGAAACACTAATACTGCTACTAACTAACTACAGTTGTGGCGCCACTACACCAACAGCATTTCATCATTGAAAACAGAAAATTCTCTGAGTCAGACCTTTAGCTTTATGCATGCTGCGTGTCTGTTGCAACGTCAAGAACAGCTAATGGCAATTGATGCTTAATTGCCTAATAAAAGCCCTGTAACCCAAAATGATGAAGCCGCCCCATACCATTTTCTCCTGCTTGTTACATCCGCCCCTGAATCTTAGGATAAAGAAAGATGGTCATGTGGCTCGACTCTTTTGTATGTATTTGCAGTGACCCTTCCGTCTACAAGAGACATGCAGACCCCCAGGAAATATTCCTCCATTATAACAGAGCCACCAGACGGCGTCACTTGTAGGGGTCAAGCATGAAGGTCTGTACTTTCTCTGCTGTACATCACACATGGACTCGCCCACTTGCAGATGGTGAAGGGTGACTCATTTACAATGTGTGTGTGTGTGTGTGTGTGTGTGTGTGCGCGACTCATTTACAACGCGCGTGTGTGTTGGTTACGGTACATACATATATGTTTTACTTAAAGGGATATTTCACTTTCAAAAAAAAACTTTTGGTCATTTTATGGTCTACTCAGTCTCATGTGAACACACCAGACAGTTTATAAATTTATTCCATTCAGTATTTACTATTTAGATATTTGATGTTCATGTTAGCGTATCCGCCTCCTTTGTATACAAACCCATTATAATATAAAATTCCATTTTAACCATGACAGATTATTCGAAAACAACCCATCTTTTTCTGGTGAATGGCCCTGGATTTTCATTTACAGTTTTCATTTATTTTTAAAATATGGTTTTATTCATTTTGATGCGCATACCGAAATATGGAGCGGGCTACATTTTCCAAAACAATATTGTAAAAAATAAATTAAAAACTGTAAATGAAATTCCACAGCCCTCTCACGTATTAGGAGGACAATATCAGCCAGCAGAAAAAAAGAGTGTGTTTTTGAATAATCTGTCATGGTTAAAATGGAGTTTTAAGTTATAATGGGTTTGTATAGGAAGGGGGCGGGGCAGCTAAAATTGAACATCAAATATCGAAATAGTGAATGGAGTAACTTATAAATTCTGGTGTGTTCACACGAGACTGAGTAGACCATAAAATGACCAAAAGTTTTTTTTTTATAAAGTCGTTTACCTAACTATCATGCTTGTGCCTTTTAGGTTGGATATCTACTGTATGTAGCAAACTGGCTAGGTTGATAATTTAACAGGAAACATGGTGGGCGAGTGTCTCATCAAGTGGGTGCTTCCCCTCTCAGAATTACCCACCCATTGTATGCATGCATGCATGTGCACACACAGTTTTGGCTGCATTCTAATTTCTATGTGGCGATAACAAGACAATTGTTGCAACTGCATATTTTATTTGAAATGGACATCACAGTAGCTTTGGAACTGTACCATAATACATTTACAATAAGCGTGAATACTGAAATGTCTAATTCAAAATTAAATTCATTAACTTACATTTTAAATAATTCATTGCATACTATGTTAGTCATCTTATTGAATGATCAATTGATTGATTGCTTTCATACACATTATTTGCTCTGATTAATAGGTTACGCTCATCACATCACACGTGTGGTACTAACACTATTTGTAATATCTATGGAAGCATTTTCTAGTGTGCATGCAGACTTCACTTCTATTCTTTGCTAGTTTTCTTTTTCCCCCCCCTCCATTACATACAGTAGGAGTGATTCTTTGTATAATAAACAAATTATCACTCCTCTCCTACATTATCTATATAGTATGTAATGGAGAGGGGAAAAAAGAATGTGTAAACAACAAGCATGCATATATTATATCAGGGGTTTTCAACCTTTTTGACACCAGGGACCACCATTTATTCAGCATTTAAGCCACGGACCACCATTTGATGACATTTTAGCCCTACAGACCTAAAACTAAAGAATTCTTTTGGTTCACAATTCCAGTCTGGATTTTCCCACACAAAACAGCATAGACTTCTTAAACAGTGCTAAATCAGACGATGAATATTTTAACTCTTGAGAGTGTGAAAATGAAACCAAATGGACCCGCAAGGATCCATTTGGTTTCATTTTTACATTCTCAAGAGTTACATCTGGTTAAACAACTTTCCATCATTTAGCCTGGGGACCACCTGGAACCCTCTGAAGGACCACTGGTGGTCCCCGGACCACCTGTTGAAAACCCCTGTATTATATGCATGCTTGTTGTTTACACAATTTTAGTAGAGAACTCTCCTAAAAGGGCTTGTCTTCCTGTATGCTTTTAATCCAGATAGATAGCTCCGACGTCATGAAGATATGACCTCTCCGTTCAGTCCAATGTCAAAAGAAGAAATAACTGTTGGATATTAAGGATAATTCTTCCTCTTTCCTCAGCATCTGAAGTTTAGTATTCCGTAACCTTTATTAAAATCCCCAAAGATAAAGATCTTCTTTGTTAGGGTTGCACCTGTGTACAAGGTGCAAAGGAATGTGGGACCATGCAGCTGCTGGTCAGTTGGGAAGTTGTCTCTTAGGTCCTTCGCTCCCTTCCATGTCCATTATGTCTGTGAAGTGTTTTTTGTGTGTTGTCTGTAAGGTTCAGGGTTTGGCCATAGCTCTTTCCAGTGTGCTGGCAGGCATGGCTTTATGGTCTCTCCACTCTGTGTAGGGCACTGTATCTAATAATGACAAAATGGAATAATGTGTGAAACACATGATACTTTACCGGTAGAGGCTTTAATACAGGGGTGCCCACATTTTTTTTTGACTTGAGAGCTACTTTCAAAATGACCGACTCAACGAGATCTACACATCAAAAATGTGATTGTTCCATTACTGAAAATCCATTTCACAAGGCCCCTAGAAGGTTTGAGCTTTGAAATAGTGGTGATGGTGTTACTTAATGTTATAGTTTTAAGAATAATGCACTTATAATGAAGAATAGAGGGGGAGAATTGGAAGGTTTTCCTGTATATGCGATGACTGACGTTTGAAAACAGTATTTGAGGTTTGAGTTGAGAGTTCGTGAACTAAGAACTTTCACGTTTTTGTCCACAATTGGGAAAGAGAACTGGCAAAACGTTGGTCAAAATAACAATTATTCTCCATTTTCTAATTGTGTGTACTCTTGAAAATTAGGTAATTCAAATGTTTAAATATAATTTAACTCTTGAAAGCTGTATAATTAAACCAAATTGACCCGTAAGGGTCCATTTGGTTTCATTTTAACGCTCTCAAGAGTTACAGATCTATAAGGGTCCAAGTGCTGGGGGGACTGTAATGTGATCTACCTGCATGGCTTGTGTGATCTACTGGTAGATCACCATCTACCTTTTAGGCACCCCTGTTTTAATACAACTTGATTCCCAGAGGACTTACCGTCTCCCTTCGTTGTAGCTCCATTATTAACCACCCCGGTCTCACTCTCTCCTGACACCTGTCATGTAGGAGGAAAGGCAGGTTGATCAGGGTGCAGGCTCTGTTTGTGTGATTTTATGGTGTTTGTTCTATTCGAGAGACTTGCGAGCCATTTAACCACATGGACTCTTGCGTCTCTTATCTTGGTATGTCATATAACAGGTGGTTGGTGGATGAAAATATTGTGTTTAAGGAGGGCTTGGCATACCACACATTATTTCTTTTAAAAGGATCTCTGGCTAATAAGACAAATATGGCTTAAAACATTATACTTGCCATAAATTATACTTCCATAAATATAGAATCTTTCACTCAACAGGGAGTGCTCCTGTCGCAGTTGATGATGTCACTCGAGCATGTGTTGTTTAACCCTATGGAATAAATGGAATGCATATGCTAACAAAAAACAACTTATATTAACTTACAACTTATTATACTTTGTAAGTGTAATATGAGTACTAAAGCAATACTTGTTTATTAGCATGTGCATTGCACATATTCCATAGGGCTGAACCACACCGTCTCATGTGACATCATCAACCTGCGACAGGACAGGAGCAGTGTGAAATATTCTCTATTTATGAATGAAATAAAGGTATTGGAGGTGTTTTATCTGTATTTTTTTGTTATAAAATGCAAATTTAGTGTTTTAAGGGATATTCATCTAATCAGGCAGGGATCCTTTACACTAAATAAAGTGAAGTGGAATCTACAATTCCATCCCATCCCCAGCTGCCCTATAGATTTCCACAGTCTGCAATACTCCATGGAAGGCCTCAATGTAACATCACTCTTCAATCCTTCTCATCCTTCATTGACACTAAAGAGCCAGCCACATACTGTATGCCTTGTAATTGTTGATAGAATAAAAGTACACAGTAGATTCAGATACTGACATATCTGAGACATTGTTGCAGAGAAAGAATACGCGGTGATTGTGAGAGATTGTGAGTGCGAAAGAAAAGAGATAGAGATTAGCCACGGTGAGACAGACAGACAGAGAGGAAACAAAAGATAAAGCACTACAGACTGGAGACAGGGAAAAAGTGAGAGTTGCATTGCATTGTTCGTACCTGTGCTCCACTGACATCGTACGCATTGCCACTGTTCCTGTGGGTGACAACAACAGCAGACAACAGGTGTCATTGTGATAGTATTTGTCACAAGGGTGTGGTCTGCGTACCACAGACAGAGACAGATCTAGTAGATTTAAAGGTGAACTATCATGACTCAGTCAGCATATCTGACTCAGGTAAAGGTTTCCTTTGTGGACCAAGATTTTATTTGGACTGTAAAGAGTAAAGACTTGGTTCGGACACAGTGGCACAGTCATCTACTGTTGGATACTGAGTGAATATCTCCACTTGGGGTTTATAAGGGTCAATAGCATATTAATTGTACTCATTACTCAATCCCAGCTCAGATTTTCCTGATCTTCCTGAATCATACTTACAGTAATACACAAATACTGTACTTAAAAATGTTCACATCACTCCACTGAGTGGCTATCCGTCTGTAATGGCTCTAAGTTCAAATCATTTGTGGCAATACAGTATCATGTTGCCAGTGTATAATGTGTTTGTTTTGAAAAATACTTTTTTTTTCACAGTATGGGTCACAGTATGGGTACAATTGAAGCTGCATGGCCAAAAAGGCTTCTTCGGCACAACACTTTGTATTCTTTGTTTAACATGGCTACACATATTTGTTTGATCCTCTTCTTTTAGCTCTGCTGAACCACTGTTGTGAGCAGTGTTGCCAACTGCCAAAATCCAAAATGCACCAGTGGCACTTCCAAAACGCACTAGAATGCGTCAGATGGACCCGCAAGGGTCCATTTGGTTTCATTTTTACGTTCTCAAAGAGTTACATCTGGTTAACCAGCTGTCCATCATTTAGCCTGGGGACCACTGGTTGAAAACCACTGTCATAGGAGGAAAAATGGTGAAAAATGAGTGTTTTATCTCTGCCGCCTGTCAATCAATTTCGCCCCAACTCACCAGCCAAAAAAGCACTAGATTTTCCGCCAGGAGTTTTTCCACTAATTTTGGCGCTAGGGGGGTCTAAAAAAAGCTAGGTATAGCGACAAATTCGCCAGGTTGGCAACACTGGTTGTGAGTCATGATACTTATCTCTCAATGGCTAGTCAGAGACTTGGAATGTGCAGAACCTTGCTACAGAAAATAACCATTCTACTCAGAATCATCACCTGCATATTTGGCACCAGTGCACCACGAGGGTGTCACCATTGCACAGGACTATGTTTGGGAAAGACCAGCCCTATACAATGCTGACCCAACCCATGCTGGCGCATACATATCATCCTTCGCCACCCATCACTGCTTCCGTCTGCTCTTCAAACAAGACAACACCCATCACCATCATAAAAGAACTATCAGGTCGAACAAGTCGGTGCTCTCGGTCGCACGAGTGAGTGATAAACGTTAAAGCTCTAGGGACAATATATTATCAGTAAGTTCTTTATCAGAGCTGGCTCACAACTTCTCATTCACGGATACAATTGGCTGGTTTCCATTAGATTGTTTTTTTTGTGTGAATCTTTGATGTCTAGCGAAAGAGGAAGCTACAGAGTAGTAAGGTGTCAGCTGTGGGATGACCTCTATCTATACTAACACGGGTCAAAAGAATCAAACCAGGGTCATTATAATACAAATGTATACAGTAACTGCGCTATAATAGCCACAGGGTTTCAATGCTCAGATGTGGCGACCAGACGGACAGTTATAAAGCCAGTTAACCACTTGGTTAACTGGTCAACCTGGTGGTACTATTTTGTCCTTGTCATAAGCAGTACTGTCAAAACCCTAAGTGTCTCGGTGACGTGTTGTAGTTCTGGGTTCAACCCATTGTGTCCTGACCCTCGATTGGAGTTTCTGACACCAGATTATACAGTATTTCCTGACACCAGATTATAGCTGCAGCAAGATTCTAGCTTTTGACGCTAGATTCTACAGTAGTTTCCGACACTAGATTCTAGTTATTGACACTAAATTATAGTTTCTGATGATAGGATCTACTTTTGACACTAGAATTTAGTTTCTGACACTAGAATCGAGTTTTTGACACTAGATTCTATAGTCTCTGACACTAGATTCTAGTTTTTCTGAAAAATCTGTGTTCCTGTGTCCAAGGCCAAGCCAAGGACCACCAGAATTATCCATATTTGGCTACAGACCCCCATCTGAAAACATGTTGTTCTAGGGATCCCCCAGATGCAAAAATTTGAGTTAAAAATGTTTGCTTCCAAAATAACATATTCAGAGATTTGCAGCACATTTTCACAATTTTTCAAAAATAGCAGAACAACAAGCTCATGTCGCGCCACTCGGTGGCGCGACATGAGCTTGTTGATCTGCTATTTTTCAACAGATAAAACACCAAAATGCGTTCAGGACACAAAGGGTTAATGCAGGGCTATTTCAGCGTTCCTAACGTGGAAACGTACCCAGCGTTAATATACACTAACAAGTGCCAAAATCAGGTGTTTATGGTGGTTTCCTTCCTACAAATCATGGTGCAAACATGAATGCACCAATATCATACATTTACTTTAGTCTAAAAATGGGCCCTTGCAGGTCCATTTTGTACACTCTCAGAAAAAAAGCTCCTAATAGAAAAATCATTACACATGGTGACACACAACTTGATGATGTCATCAAGTTGTGTTTGACCATGTTAATGATTTTTTTTCAGGAAACACAGAATGGGGACACTTTTTAAATCATGTCCACACAACATCTCTAAGGTATATTAATGAGTAATGACATAGTAATTAATGACATAGACTTAATGACATAGACTTTAACAAGGGCCAAAATCAAGTGTCTATGGTGGTTTGCTGGTTTACCTTCCTACAATTCATGGTGCAAATATGAATGCACCAATTTCATAGATTAAAGACATCAGTAAAAATATAGTCTCTGTCGAAATCAGAAGGAGCCTCACTTGCAGCGGGTGCACAACGCCAGGAGCGTGACACAGAGGATGCCGAAGATGACTAGTGAGATGAGGGCGGCTGCAGGGGAGGAGGACAACACCATGCCCCCCACTGAACCAACTAGCACTGCTGGAGCCATAGTCCTCTACCCTGGGAACACACACACACACACACACACACACACACACACACACACACACACACACACACACACACACACACACACACACACACACACACACACATACACACACACACACACACACACACACACACACACACACACACACACACACACGCGCACACACACACACACACACACACACACACACACACGCACACACGCACACACGCACACACGCACACACACACACACTGGTTAATACTAGGAATTTCACAGCCTGCCCTGTGGTGACGAAATATTTTGATACCACGGCCCACCATTTATTCAGAATTTGAGCCACGGACCACCATTTGAGGACAGTTTAGCCCCACAGACCCCCAAAACTAAAGATTTATTTAGCTTTGGTCCACAAGACTGGATTTGGGCAACAAAACAGGCAAAGCATACAGACCAAAATGACCATTCATCTTCTAGTTGTGTAGAGTCTACAGTTAATTAGCCCATATGTCTACACTGTAGACTTATGGGCTAATTAATATGATGAATATTTTAACTCTTGAGAGTGTAAAAATGAAACCAAATGGACCCGCAAGGGTCCATTTGGTTTCATTTTTACGTTCTCAAGAGTTACATCTGGTTAAACAACTTAGCTGGGGACCACCTGGAACCCTCTCAGGGACCCCTGGTCTATAGTGTTAGGTGTCAGGTCTACAGAACCCAGGTAAATGCTAGATCCCAATCCATAAAGTTTAAGTACAGTAGTTTGAGTCAGTGAAATGATTCAGCTTGCCCTAACCCAATCAGTCCAATTAACAACAAAGACCAAATAGCCTCGATAAGATTACAGGGTTGTCCACCCACACCAAGCAGTACCACACAACTAGTTATTCACCATTCTGTGGAGTCTGTGGACACTACCATCCGCTTGGCTTAAAATGATTTATAGTTAGTTATATTGTTTGGTCTGAGCGGCTTTAAAATCTCCAGCTGCCTCACATAAGAGTGTAAAACTTGATCCATTACAGGCCTGTTTTATCACAGTTAAAAGGAGCTGTTTTTGGTTACCACAAAAGTTGTTTTGTTAAAAAAAGGTAAAGCAACAATTTCATCCAGACAAGGTCTCTCCCTTGACTGGATGAAACCTGGTTTATCAGCTTTAAATTGTATGACGCAAGGCTTGTAAAATGGTCAATATACTGCATGTTTATTAAACATACTGTACATTGACCATTACAGGCCCACTTGTACACTCTCTTATAGTTACATTTACTGACTATTGTAGACAAAACTAAGTCAACAAGAACAAATAGAGCTCATCCTTTACCTTGTGTGCTGTTCAGTGGCCTGTAGACACCTGTTGCCTTTACTCCTGTATGCTTCCAACTGGGAAGCACCTGCCTGTACTTTATGAACCCTATGGACAGCATGGGGAGGGGAATTAAGGCTGTGCCAACACTGATGAACAAGCCCCATTGTCTTGACATCACTTCCGCACCCGACTGTCTTTCATGGCATGCCAGACATACTTGCAAAGAAGAATGTGGGAATACATGTTTGGAGCAAATACAGGTACAGTAACATTTCTCAGGGACCAGCATGGGGTCTCCAGAGCAAACAAAAGAAATGAAATTAGCCCAAAACATGCGGTAATGTCCCTCTTAATTAATAGCTTAAACTGATTGTTCACTGCTTGTTGTTAATGATGGGTGATCTGGTCTGATTCGTATACTTTTATAAGACAACCAGAAATACTACTGGAGCAACACCTCCCTCGAGTGGCAATTTATGTGACTGCAAGACCATGCCAAGCCATTCTGCTTCAGATACAGTAGTAGCTATCTTTTACATCAGGGGTTTTCAACCTTTTTGACTCCAGGGACCACCATTTATTCAGCATTTGAGCCACGGACCACCATTTGAGGACATTCTAGCCCCACAGACCCCAAACCATACGATTTATTTTGCTTTTGGCTGGATTTGAGGAAAAAATACAGGCAAACGTACAGACCAAAATGACTATTAATCTTCTAGTTGTGTTAAGATATTTTAACTCTTGAGAGTGTAAAAATGAAACCAAATGCCATTTGGTTTCATTTTTACGTTCTCAGGAGTTACATCTGGTTAACCAACTTAGCTGGGGGACCACCTGGAACCCTCTCAGGGACCACTGGTGGTCCCCGGACCACCTGTTGAAACCCCCTGTTTTACATAACCATAAATCATTTTCCTGTGTCTGGCTTTCTTTGAAGTCATTAAATTGTTGCCAAGCTTACCAGAATAACTTTTAAACTATAAGCTTGCTTTAAAATGCTGAAAATAACAATAGCATAAGCTTGACAAAGTGCACAATCGTAACGATATTTATAGTGTGTCTGTGGAGATAATAAAGGTGTATGTTCAAGTCAAGATGTTTTTCATGCCATACTGAGATTAATGGCATCCAGTGGCTTCCTTGAAAAACCTAATAAATTCCTGTATTCTTCAAAAATGGTCAGCAGTATGTCAGTATACCTGTCAACCTGTCTACTCGTATAATGGTCTTGTACAGTAAATGTAAATGTTGAAATGCTCCAGACAAAATTATGCTAATAAAAATAAATCTTCAAGACAGCTACTTTTTCCACTTCTCCAAAAGAATCAAAGAATAGTCGTATGCCACCCAAAAGCGCCACAAAACACATCTGACAGACGATCTGTGGTTAAAGGGGAATTCCACCCATTTCTAAATTTTCCTGAGAGGGTACAAATGTGAACCAAATGGACCCTATCGGGTCCATTTGGTTACATTTATACCCTCTCAGGAAAAAGGGGTCTGAAAGAAAAATCATTAACATGGTGAAATACATCTTGATGATGTCATCAGATGTATTTCACCATGTTAATGTTTTTTTCAGACCTCCATTTTTAGGAAATACAGAATCAGGGGGTCTTTTTTATCATGTCCACACAACATCTCTAAGGTATATTAATGATGAAAATGGGTGGAGTTCCCCTTTAAAACTATGCTGTAGGCTACAAAGCATCATCCATCACTCCTTCTTGCCAAGAAGGGATTATTTAAAAACCACTGGAATCACAAGGGAGGCATTAAAGACAGTCAGCATTGTTCTTGTTTATAGTGTGTTAATGGTTTGTCTGTGGATGAAGCTATGAATTATGGGTATTAACATTGAATGGACGTTTGCCCTTACCATGACCATGATACTGTAGTTAGTTGTCCATTCTAACAATGTACGCACTGAGGACTGGATGACTGGACTAAGGATGGCAGTCTGTCTGTAGGGTACATCCATTCTAATTTGTGTGGAGGCAGAAAGGGTATACTACAGTACATACATAACACACATACTCTGGTTAGTCAGTTGATGCACTTTTCTTGTTTGTTTGTTTTTTTTACTTTAATATAAAAAAAAAACTTAAACCTGTGACACACCTGTGATCTGTGATTCTCTTTGTATGACTTTAGCTCCACTTACTGACCGTGAGGCAAATACTATCTAATTAAACAGTCATAGGGGGTGTGGTTGTATATTAAAAAAGAAAATGATAATAAAACTTAAATTTCCACCCATTTTCAAAATGTTCCTGAGAGGGTACAAATGTGAACCAAATGGACCCTAGTGGGTCCATTTGGTTCCATTTGTACCCTCTCAGGAAAAGGGGGTCTGAAAGAAAAAATCATTAACATCAGATGTACTTCACCATGTTCACCATGTTAATGAGTTAATGATTTGATGCCAAAACGTGGCATGACTGTATTGATCTTGCAATGTTACAGTCATTCTGAATGAATTTGAACCCAGGACAATTACTATTTATTTACCACTAGACTAGACTGCCCCTCCCTGTTCATGAAAGTCAAACACTGGGTGTGTCCATACAACAGTTAATCTGCCAGCTCTTGGGTCCAAGCCAATGGTTTTGAACAGTAAAATGTAAACTATCAAAGGACAAAACATTTGAGATACAATAGAAATGACTAGTGAGACTGCTTAAAGGGGACGTCCACCCATTTTCAACATTCTAATATGTCATTAGTATACCCTAGAGGTGCTGGGTGGACATGATAAAAAAAGTTCCCCTATTCTGTGTTTCCAAGAAAAGGAGGTCTGAAGAAAACCACTAACATGGTGAAACATCTTGATGACATCATCAAGATGTATTTTCACCATGTTAATGGATTTCTTTAGACGCTTCTTTTTTCTGAGAGCATACAAATGGAAACAAATGAACCTGTTAGGGTTCATTTGGTTCCATTTGTATGCTCTCAAAAACGTTGAAAATGGGTGGAGTTCCCCTTTAAGGTAATATTGTTAATAAAGGTGTTGCAAGTAAATAAAAGAACCGAAAAGATCAGACGTTTTCATAAAATCAACCCACAACAGTACTGATTGCTATTAGATTACCGGTATGTAGATTTCACCTTTTATCAAAAACAAAATGTACAGTGTTACGTTGCCTATTTTTGAAAGATTTCTATTATTTTATTTAAATTTCTTTTTATAAATTGATTAGTACGATTAACTGGTGCACCCCAAATTGAGATGTCTAAAGAGTTGAAGTTTAAACCAGCAAATAAAGGGTTTTGTAATGGTTGAACACCCGGAACAAAATATGCAACATTCCAACTCCCAAAAGATGGAAGAGAATATCCTTACCAAATGTGCAAGAATATTTCTACATGGTGCAACAAAGGCCTGTTGGTGCATCTCAGAGTGTGAAGCAAGATGGGATTATATACAGATGAAAGTTCAGAAGTTATGGAACCTGTAAATCTGACCTGTTTGGCCGCACCAGCTAAAATTGGGGCAAAATACTGATTTTTCCTTACGGCTTATATTATAAGCCGCACCTGACTATAAGCCGCACCACACAATAAGCTTCATGTTAGAGCAGTGGTTTTCAACCTTTTTGATACCAGGGCCCACTGTTTATTCAGCATTTGACAACATTTTCACCCCACAGAACCCAAAAATAACAATTTCTTTTCGCTTTGTTCAGAATTCCAGGAAGGATTTTTGCAAACACAACAAAACATAGATATCAAAATGACCATGACTTATGACTTCTTAATTAAGTGGTGCTATAATTTAGATGGTGAATATCATAACTCTTGAGTGTAAAGATGAAACCAGATGGACCCGCAAGGGTCCATTTGGTTTCATTTTTACGCTCTCAAAGAGTTACATCTGGTTGACCATCTTTCCATCATTTAGTCTGCGGGGCCCACCTGGAACCCTCTCAGGGACCACCTGTTGAAAACCCCTGTGTTAGAACACCGTTGGTGGCCGTTACCTGTAAAAATTCATAGATTGGCCGCAGCGTTGTATAAGCCGCAGGGTCAAAAGCATGTAAAAAAAGTAACTATCAATACTTTAGCTGGTGACCTCCAGAGGGCCAAAAAGAAGTACTTACATCTCAAAACAATTCTACGGGTGCTGACCAAAAGATACATACAGTACAGGGAAAGGAAAGGCAGTCCACCACCATTTGAGGACATTTTTTTGCCCCACAGACCCGAAAACTAAAGATTTATTTTGCTTCTGTTCACGACCATTCATCTTCTAGTTGTGTAGACTTGGACTAACTCACATGATGAATATTTTAACTCTTGAGAGTGTAAAAATGAAACCAAATGGACCCTGGCGGGGTCCATTTGGTTTCATTTTTACATTCTCAAGAGTTACATCTGGTTAAACAACTTAGCTGGGGTACCTGGAACCCTCTCAATGACCACTGGTTAGAAACCACTGCTTTAGACAATTCTGCTATACCTTCAATAATAGCACCCTACAATTATCTGACGTAATGCCTTGCCTGCGTATTATGAACAACAACAGATTCTAACCTGTGACTGTCATGCACTAGTACCTGTTTTCTAGGACCATATTGTTTTACCAACTTCTCCTGTTCTAGATGTAGTAGGCGGAAAAAAAACATGAATTTGCTCAACAGAACTATTCTGAAGGAGATTCCATTCCCAAAACATACTTTAATAATAACATACAGTGTCCCTCTCAGACTCTTACAGTGTCTGGCCAAAAGCATTCACACACTTTATTCATTAACATCTTACAAGAGTAATCATTTCAGCACCATCTGATTGTTAAACTTAACATAAAAATGCCTTAATTATTCTTGAATATGAACCCTTTCTGAACTGAACGCGTTTTGGTGTCCAAAGCATTATGTTACACTTAAGCTATTGAAAAATATCAGATCTACAAGCTCACAGCGCACCACCGAGTGGCGCGCTGTGAGCTTATAGATCTGATATTTTTGAAAAAATGTGAAAATGTGATGCAAATCTTTGAATATTCTTTCGGAAGAAAACATTTTTAACTAAAATCATTGCTTCTGGGGGGATCCCCAAAACAACAGGTTTTCAGATGGGGTTCCTCTGCAGCTAAATATAGATAATTCTGGTCTTTGCTATGAAATATGTTGAGCATCACTGACACAGTAACATAGATTTTTCAGAAGAACTAGAATCTGTCAGAAACTAGAATCTAGTGTCAGAAACTACAAGCAGATCTATGTCAAATAGAATATATTCTCAGATTTGCGCATCATTTTCATTTTTTTTAAATAAATAGCAGATCTACAAGCTCAAATCGTGCCACCGAGTGGCGCAATATGAGCTTGTAGGTCTGATATTTCTCAATAGCTAAAGTGTAAAATAATGCGTTGAACACCAAAACGTGTTCAGTACAGAAAAAAAGTACAGTACTTTTTTGTGTTCCCACTCCTTTATCATTTGTCCTTTAGTCTTTCCTGCAGTTGTCTCTGAACGTGTCTCCTCATGAGGAGAGCTGTCAGGGAGCAACAGAGGACCAAGATGGGGAAGGCTAAACAGGCCCACCACAGCTCTGTCTCCCCAAAAACCTCCACCACCGTCTCCCTCTGCCTGCTGTGGTCCTGGAGAAGAGCCTCCAGCTGGCTGAGAGTGCACAGGGACAGGAGCAGGTGGAAGATCTGGTGACCCTGCCCCACGAAGTCACAGCGGCCGGGAAGGAAGCACTCCGGGACGGGGCAGGAGAAAAAGAACGCCGCCGACAGGAAGAAGGCCACCTGGAGGGCGTGGAAGGGCATGGCTGCTTGGCCGCCTTCGCGCCCCCAGGGTACGGAGAGCAGGCGGTGCACCACGGGACTGATGTCGAGGACGTACGCCATGCTGGTGGGGACCACTTGGCAGATTTTACGACTCACAGGGTACGGCCGCCGGTAGCGGGACTTGGAGTAGCAGCAGCTCCAGCAGGACAGCCACGCTAAGAAGGCAGCTCCGGGTAAATACAGCGCCCTGACGCCGCTCTCTCGCCACGCCGGCTCCGACGCGTAGAAGTAGTGGCCCAGCGAACAGCCGTACTGGTACACGGCGACTCCTACATAATCCAGGAAGAAGAGGGAGTAGTGTGAGAGTTCGGAATGCGACTGCCACAGGTGGGCTACCACGCTGCACAACAGATAGGTGAGGGAGGACAACACGTAGAGGCACAGCGGCAGTGAGGCTACGTCCAAGGCGTGCCCGCCCACGGCACCCACGTACACCCACCACCGAAGCAGCAGCACGGGGCACGCCAACAAATGGGTCCAAACGTTCAGGGACTCGTTGTGCCTTTGGAAGAGGCTTAGCAAGTAGCAACGCCAGTCCTGCCCCACGGGACGATAGCCAGACAGGATAAAGGGCTCTCGAAACAAGCTGGGAACCTGTGAGACTGCGACGGTGGGGCTGGGGGAAGGCAGGGAGGGAGGGGAGAGGTGGTCCAAGAGCAGGCGAGGGAGGCGCTTCTTGAGCTGTTTTAGGTTCAGGGTCAAGGTGCTGAGGCGCTGCAGGGTAACTCCCGACATGGCTGGCTGTGGCGTGACAGGGCGTGTTGGGAAGAATGGATGGAGGGGTAGGTGAAGACAAGCAGTGGTGGTGGTGGGGGCCAGAAACCGCTGTGAAAGGAGAAAAGGGGACAGATGGTGAATCAAGATGATGATGCATTCATCCCATGACTGCCCCACCAAACATGATGGCATGCAAAACAACCCAAATTTCAAAGATATTTCAAATTAAAGTGCTTATAAGTAATGCTACACTATACGTCTAACTACAATTGTGGCACCACTAAACCATCACCATTTCATCATTGAAAATAGAAAACACTCTGAGTCAGACATTTAGCTTTATGCATGCTGCGTGTCTGTTGCAACTTCAACAACAACTGATGTTATTGATGCTTACTTCCCTAATACCTAAGTCCTGTAACTGAAAATGGTATGGGGGCGATGAAGCCGCAGCCATACAATTTTCGCCAATGTATAACTAAAGAAAAAGATTGGAATGAACGTACACAATTACAAGACAAACTAGAAACATATTTGGCTCAAAACTGACTATTGCAGATTATTGACAGACTAGTATATTGCCACACTACAGTAACTGAAATCAAATTGCCCAAAATTACAGCATGGCAGAGAAAGGAGAAATAATTCCTTCTGGAAGAACAACATTATAACAGTTTTGGCTGCTATTAAAAAGGGATAACCATCCATCCATCCTCCATTTTCAACTGCTTAACCATAGTCAGGTCACGGGGGCAACAGCTCCACCAGAGAGCTCCAAATCCCTCCATCTCATCCTAGGTCTTTCCAGTGGGACGTGCCTCGAGGACCTCCGTAGGGAGACGCTCAAGAGGCGTTCTATTCCAGATGCCTGAACCACCCAAGCTGTCTCCTTTCTACATGAAGAAGCATCAACTCCACTTCCGTCTCTCTCTCACGTGACTATACTCATCCTATCTCTATAATCGAGATGCCTGCCGTTGAATAAAACTAACTTCAGCCGCATGTATTCACAAATTATTTTTTCAGTCATGACCCGACAATTATGTCATAATTGTGTAATTGTGTTTGGCAATGCTTGGGAAAATGTCATGCCAATAAAGCCTGCTGAATTTAATTTATATAGGCTCTTCCACAGTAAATGTCTGCAGGGTCCCATGCATGCAGGAGATCAGGGGATTTCTATCAAGGTGGCGTTTGGTGTTTCGCACACCAACATCACATGAGAGAGGAATGTAGCCTAATAATACCTATGCTGTCAGCAGTGGAGACACCAGGGGCGGATGTAACATTTCCCAATTGGGGGGGGGGGGGGGGCAGGAGAAAATGGCATGGGGGCGGCTCCATCGCCCGTGTCGCTTCGCGCCACGGGCGATGAAGTCGCACCAATACCATTTTCAGTTACAGGACTTTTATTAGGCAAGTATAAGCATCAATAATAACATCAGTTGTTGTTGAAGTTGTAACAGACACGCAGCATGCATGAAGCTAAAGGTCTGACTCAGAGAGTTTTCTGTTTTCAATGATGAAATGCTGTTGGTTTAGTGGCGCCACAGGTGTAGTTATAGTTATAGTTGGTAGCAGTAGTAGCGTTTCAAATCATTTTAAATATAAGCACTTTAATTTGAAATATCTAGGGATGTTTTGTATGCCATTATGTTTGGTGGGGCAGCCCATGGGCATTTAGGAGGGGGGCATCCCCCCCCCCCCCATGCTCATGCCTAGATCCGCCCCTGGGAGACACCGAGTCCAACACTTACAACAACAGCATAGCCCCTACTGTACTGTTTAGCCTAATGTTTACTTATTCTACACTGGAAAAACAGGTATACAATAACATAGTACAGCGAGAGAGTGAGACACAGAGAGAGAGAGGAGAGAGAGAGAGAGAGAGAGAGAGAGAGAGAGAGAGAGAGAGAGAGAGAGAGATCTAAAGTATGTGCTTATCCTAGAGGGATACTTAGACAGGTATGCAGTGTATACCATAGTAGATAGCTACATCTGTGCTGTAGCTATAGACAGATATGTGCTCTGCAACAAACACTTGGCCACCCTACTGATAATTCCCTCCTGGATTGAGTGGGAATAAAAAATAAAGACTTTCCTACACGCTAGGCTGTAATTCCTCATTTATCCTTCTTTTGTGCTTAATTCCCAGTAGAATAATATATCTGAGACCTCAACAAGCCCAAACAGATATACTGTATGTTCACTTTAGGATAGTTATCCCATATTATAACTAATTTGACCATACACCTTAACATAGGATTAAAATGTGTATTTTGCCTGCCTGAAAGACTGGTATACATATCATACAAAACATGTAGTTTGTAGTTATGATTGATTGATTGATTGATTGATTGATTGATTGATTGATTGATTGATTGATTGATTGACAGTTTGCAGAATTACAGTACCTTTCAAGCACATCTTGTTTAGGGTCCGTTTCTAAATAATCAGGCACATATATAGACGTATGGGCACAATACACATTTCCTCTTATCTACAGTGTTGTGGTATCAGTATACTCAGTCTAGTAGTATACTTGGAAGAAAACATCATCATCTCACCTGTTTTCGACCGTACTGCTCTCGGTTCCTTCTGTTTTACGAGTTGCAAAAAATGCTGAACAGTCACTACTTGATTAGTACTAAACAAAACTCATAACATGACAGTAATAACTACATACTGTAGACAGTCCACGGTCGCTGTGTTGTCGTGCAAGCCAAGCATCGTTCAGGAAAAACAATGACACAAGTTCAGGTTCAACCTACTGGGCGTGGAACTAAGGCTGCAGAAAAACGCCCCAAGTGTCTGTTTTTTACACACCTAATTATAATGTGAAATAAACACGCTATTACTAATGTACTGCATGTTTAATGCAAAACACAATCTCGGGGAATTAATGATACGACTCGTGAATGAACATGCGTGACCCAGGGAATGTGTCAATGTCAGATTTTTAAGCCATTTTGTTTATTCACGACGATAACCAGTGGCAGTGCAAACAATATTATCTTTTATTTAGTATTAGCTATCTGTCGCCACCTGCTGTACACTTTTGTGCACTACAAATACAATAAGGGGGGAGTACAGTAACATTTGTGTATAATAATAGCCTAATAATAAGGGTAATAATAATAATATACCAGTCACTTGGTTACATGGCAGGATTTCAGGTTTTATTTTATTAGTTTATTATGGATGTTGTAGCCAAGGCCTTCGAAATGTATGGATGTTGTACCTAAAAGCAGGGCAAAAGCACAGCCTTATTGATTTGAATACCTAAATACCTTTATTTTACATCGTTTTGTAGGAATAGTACAACATAAACATTACTGAGACTTCAATTGTTACTGTACAATACTTTGCAACAGTTGGCGTGTTGCACAGATGCCTGAAATAGCTCTTATTTGCGCTGCCCTCTTTGAAAACGATCTATGTACAGTCTGTTCAGGCTGCATGAACAGCGCTCGAGCGCTCAGTTTCATCAGTCTGCTACCAGAGGTGGCTCTGACTCTGCAAAGATGCGAAAAGCTAGAAACAGTGTCTGAAATGTCAACACACAATAACCATTGTTGTACACAAAACACGGCTTCCTCCTTCATATGAACAAGAGACGCATAAGGACAGCCCTTCTTGTAAGGTTTTCGCGCGAGTTGTCGAGTGGGCGGAGCTCGTGCGTCAAAGCGAAGCGTTCGATTGGGCAGTTACAGGTTACCCGCCGTACATGCAAATGAACAAGCGCTCTGTGGACCAATAGCATGTCACGTTTCGACGTCTTCCCGGCACACGTTGGCGCGAAAACTCCGTGTGGTAACAGTCCAGACAACGGAACACGAGAACAGAGCACACACAAAGACAGTTCGTCTGTTTCTCTATTCATTTGAGACTTTTAATATTTGATAAATAATGGCAGCGGCCGTTGTGGAGGACCTGGAAATGAGGGAAGCCCAGAGGGCTTACCTCGACTTCTTGGATGACGACGTAAGTTGAACTTTCAGGCTTGACTTTAGAAATGTATTATGAAAAGAACAGCCATGCGGCCTAACCCGGGCTTCATCATGCGAAATTAACTAATATGGCCTCATTGTCTATGCAATTAAAGTCGAATTTATGTTTGAGTTGCTTGCAAGTGCGTGCTACTAACCCGATCCTAATGTTTATTTTGTTCAAACATAACAATCAACTACAATTACAGATATTTGCAGCTCAGTCTAAATGCCAATTTCTTTACTAGCGTAATAACCCAGCCTAATGCGTAGCGACGGGGGATACGTGAGTGGATCAGTTCTAAACCGATGAAATGAATGAACCATCCATCCATCACTGTTGTCTTACAGCAAGACCAGGGTGTATATCAAAGCAAAGTCCGGGACATGATCAGTGAGCAGAAGTCTCGTATGATCGTCAACATCAACGATTTGAGACGACGCAATGAGACCAGAGCTGCAAAGTAAGTGAACACGTCTGGTTGTATTTTGTTTAATTGCTGTGTTCTCGTTGATTATCTTAGTTACATGCCCACTAGCCTGACCTTTGTATTTTATGTTATTTTATAGTTTAAGGTTGATATACATCCTTCATATATCTGTGTCCTGTTTGTTTAGTACACTGACAGAAAATCTGCCATTTAAAGAGAAATATGTCAATTTTGAAACTAGACAGTGATAAAAGGCATACATTCAGGCAGAGGAGGGATATATTGTGCAAGTTCTGTGTTGGGAACTGGCAATCAAACCCTTGTTGGTCCATTAGCCTTCTAATAAGCTAGTTAGATACAAGAACCCCCTTAATTAGTCCTTAATTAATGGTTTCCTGGGTGTCCTTTGTAACATTGGATAATAATCTAGCATCCTAATCAATACTTTGCGTATTAAGAAAAGCTCTTTATCATTTTGAGTTATTAATATTATTATTATAGTAATTACATTGTATACAATATATTTGCTAATCAAAAACAGTCTAATATACTGTGGGCTTCATTTTCGTTACATGCTAAACCTCTTATCCCAAACCCTTTTTTTACTATTTTTTAAAAACCTTTGGGAATAGTTCAATGTGCCAATATATTGACACGTTGTGAGCATGCAGATTGGCCATTTAAACTATTGAAAAATGTTCTTTTTTAATAATTTAAAAAGGCAAAGAACTTAAGGGATAAGGGGTTTAAGCACTGACGAAAAATCTAGGCCTGTGTCTTTTAAGCCCAAACCACAGCAATGGATTGCCATTCAACTCCTAAACGTTAGCAAGTACACTTAAATGCATGTATACTTTAGGCTTTCTATTATGGAAAATTTGGTGGGTTGTTGTTGTGACACGAGAACCACTGCTCACAACAACAACAACAAAGCCTCCCTGGAGGATTTTTCAGTCAGTATCTTAACACACCCAGTGCCAGCCCTTTTTCATATTTTTGGAGGTAGCTAGTGCCAGCGATTTTCATCTAAAAGTCATATTTCATATTTCGGTCCATGTTTCCCGTCGGACAAGTTATATGGCGACACACTTCCGGTTTCCGGTTGGTCCGTCCCTTATTATGGTCCGTTCTAAATGGAATATGCGGTCGCTGCTCGCTGCTGTTATCATTGGGATCGTATCAAACCAGCGACGGTAAGCGACGTAGAGAGACGTAGATCAACCTAAGAGGCATCGGTCATAACTATTTTTAATAATGATAAGAAAGACGTAGCTCTACTGCCATGGCAAAAAAACTGTTAATCTGCCCTGCTGCCAGGCTGATGAGCAATGCCTTCGAAGAGCTCCTGGCGTTCCAGCGCGCGCTGAAAGACCTGGTGGCCTCCGTAGATGCTACCTACGCCAAGCAGCATGAGGAGTTCTTCATCGGCCTGGAGGGGAGCTTCGGCAACAAGCACGTCACCCCGCGCACCCTGACCGCTCGCCTGCTGGGCAGCATGGTCTGTGTGGAGGGCATTGTCACCAAGTGTGAGTACCAGGGCTTACAGATCTCAACGGGCCTGAAAATTAAGGCCGGCCCTGCCCGGCCCTAACAGTTCAGGCCCTAGGCCCTGCCCGGCCCTACTAAATGGAATAGATTTTAGGCCCTACCCGGCCCTAAACTGTCGGGTTTGGGCAAAATTTGAGAATTCGCCACAGATTAAAATTGAAATGGCAATCAGCACCATCTTCATAATATGTAAATACAGAAAATAACTATTATTCTTACTATATTAAAATAATTCAATATATATTATTTTTTCATGGGGCCCGAGGCCCTACCCGGCCCTATTGATTAGGATAGATTTTCGGCCCTACCCGGCCCTAAATGTCGGGTCGGGCCTGTTCGGGTTCGGTTCTGGTCGGGTTCGGGCAGAGTTTGAGAACTCTACCAGGGCTGCAAACGAATATTCCATATTCGAAAGGTTATTCGAATATTTCACCCATTGTGTCCTGTCTAGATTTCTAGTTTCTGAATAACATAATAGTCAAAGATTTGCGCCACGATTTTTTCAAAAATAGCAGAGATACAAGCTCATAGCGCGCCACTCGGTGGCGCGCTATGAGCTTGTAGATCTGCTATTTTTCAATCGTTAAAACATAATGCGTAGAACACCAAAACGCGTTCAGTACACTAAGGGTTAAAGGGGAATTCCACCCAGTTTCAATATTTTACTATGTCATTAATATACAGTGCCTTAGAGATGTTGTGTGGACATGGTTAAAAAAAAAAAAGTTCCCCCCCATTCTGTGTTTCCTAGAAATGGAGGTCTGAAAAAAATCATTAGCATGGTGAAATACATCTTGATGACATCATCAAGATGTGGTTCACATTTTTACACTTGCAGAAAAAAAAAATGAAATGGGTGGAATTCCCCTTTAAGAGGCGTCCCCCCACTTCTAAAAGTCCCACTACAACACTGGTTCCCGGGGTGGACTTTCTGGTGATGATCTAAATAGGATGCATTATTAACGACTGTATACCGCATAACTCTACTTTTGAGTGCTGTCTCATCATCCGTGGATCTCAATTTGTTTCTATTCATCTGATTGATTGATTATTTTGTTAGACAATTAACTGCAGTAAAGCACAGTCACGCACATGTAATAAACATCGAAGAAAGGCCTTGTGGTCTTTCCGTCTTTCCATTCGGGTCCCGTGGACTCAATACATTCATTTTACACAGAATAGAACATACATATACATAATTTGGAACCTAGTTATTATCTTCAGACACAACAACAATCTTTTGCAGCGCCAAATCCTAAGTTTCCCTCATTTTGTATTACCCAGTAGGTTGTATCCTTCATAACTGCGGTCACAAGCAGCACTACTGCAACACACAAGCAGCAGCACTGTGGTTATGACTGCCTTACAGGGCATTGTGGCTCAGCGGTTTAGTCAATATTGAAAGCATAATTAATTACAGCAGGGTTTTCCATTTGTCTCAGTTTGAGTGAGTACATGTATTATTCATCTTTCCCCAGGCTCCCTGGTTCGTCCAAAGGTAGTGCGCAGTGTTCACTACTGTCCTGCCACCAAGAAGACCATGGAGAGAAAGTACAGTGACATGACATCCCTGGATGCTTTCCCTTCTACTGCCCTCTACCCAACCAAGGTAAATGACACACCAGACCTGCAGCTACTGTATGGCCAAGATTATTGAATTATTCTGCTGTTGTTTAATCCTATGTGATTCAGATTCAGTGTGATTCAGTATAAAGGGCCAAATGTATTTCACTATCAGACTATGCAGATAATGCACCACGCCCAGTAGATCACACAGACCGTGCAGGTAGATCACATGACAGTCTCTGCAGCACTTGGACCCTTATAGATCTGTAACTCTTGAGAGTGTTAAAATGAAACCAAATGGACCCGTAAGGGTCCATTTGGTTTCATTTTACACTCTCAAGAGTTAAATTATATTTAAACATCTGAATTATGTAATTTTCAAGAGTCCACACAATTAGATAATGGAGAATAATTATGTTATTTTGACCAGCGTTTCTCCAGTTTTTTTTTCACAATTGTGGACAAAAACGTGAAAGTTCTTAGTTTTGGGTGCAAGAAACTATACTCAACATCACAAACTGCCAACTCAGACCTCAAATACTGTTTTCAAATGTCAGTAGTCACATTTTTGATGTGTAGATCTTGTTGAGAGAGTAATTTTGAAAGTAGCTCTCAAGTCAAAAAGTGTGGGCACCCCTGATATATACTGTATATATTATGTCCCCAGGATGAGGAGAACAACCCCTTGGAGACAGAGTTTGGCCTGTCCGTCTACAAAGACCACCAGACCATCACCGTACAGGAGATGCCAGAGAAGGCCCCCGCCGGCCAACTGCCTCGCTCTGTGGACATCGTCCTGGACAACGACCTGGTGGACGTCATCAAACCTGGAGACAGGGTCCAGGTGGTCGGAACCTACCGCTGTCTGCCTGGCAAGAAGGGAGGCTTCACCTCTGGAACCTTTAGGTGAGGATCGGAATGATGTTTATGGAACGTCATTATGTTTGCTGTTTAAATAAGGTAAGGTTGTAGTAGTAGCTGCCATAATGAAACTTTGTTTGATGGAACGCCTTTAGGGGTGAGCAAATATGAAATACATAAATTATTGTGGAGGGCCAAGACTAAAGGATAAACTGAAGTCTTCGGGATATTAATTTAATTTCAAGATAAAGGTAAGCTTAAGACCAGCCATTTTGACACCAGGGCCCTCTATTTATTCACAATTTGAGCCACCATTTGATGACATTTCTTTTGCTTTTTTGTCCACAATACCAGAAACAAAACAACCATACAGATCGAAATGACCAATGATCATCTGCATTCTCTAGTTGCGTAGACTTGGGCTAATTTAGATGATGAAACTCTTGAGAGTGTAAAAATGAAACCAAATGGACCTGCAAGGGTCCATTTGGGGCCGGTCCGGTCAGAGTCAGCTAAAGGGCCTCATAATGCCCAGGTATGGCCTATAGTATACAAACAAGAAGAAATGCCTTTCTTGCCACCAATAAAACATCCGGTACATCCAGGTAGGACCATACCAGTGGTCTGGCATGTTTTGCGCTACTTAAACATGCTTCCAAATTGTAGAAGCTCTGAATAGACACGCACAGAGGGATCACGGGTCAATTTTCAGATAGTGTTAAATAGTCTTGGACGGTATTGTTTTTTTAAATACAACGTGTTAATTAGCTCGATGTTTGATATTACCGGTATTGACCACGAGATGGCAATAGCATCCAGTCAGAGTTGGACACGTTCCACCAGTCACCTAGTTCTCAGAATTGCGACACTGAGGGGTCAGAAACTGAGCACTCTGCTGTTCAAGCAGCGTAAAAAAACTGGAGTTGGAAATACATTGTTTCCAAAAAGCCTAGCCCAAATAAGGGCTATTTCAGGCATGTGTGTAACATGAAAATTGTTTGTATAGTTACAATTAAAAGTAGAATACAGATAATGTCGGTATTTGACGATATTCGGTATTTGATATTTTTTATAGACCCAACGATATTACTCGGTATTTGCGATATTGCGATAAACGGTAATATTGCCCAAGACTAGTGTTAAAGAACTGTGTCCTCTGCCTTTCCCAGGACCATCATGATCGCCTGCCATGTGAAACAGATGAGTAAGGAGGTGGCTCCTCAATTCAGTGCCGACGACGTGGCTAAGATCAGACGCTTCAGGACTTCCGAATCCAAGGTGTGTGTGTGTGTCAGTCAATGGAGATTTGAGCAAATGCAGATGATAGTTCAATTTGAATTTCCTGAACTAGGGGAATCACATTAAACAAACGTTCTTTCATACCGTGTTCCCTTTTTAGGATGTTTTCAAACAGCTGGCGCACTCCCTCGCCCCGAGCATCCACGGCCACGAGTACATCAAGAAGGCCATCCTCTGTATGCTGCTGGGGGGCGTGGAGAAGGTTCTGGAGAATGGCTCGCGCATTCGAGGAGACATCAACGTTCTGCTAATCGGTACTGCGGTATTGTTGTCATTAGCATTGTGCATCATTTTCCAACATAATTTAAGTTGGCACATCAGTACTTAGGGGTCAAGTCCACTAATGACTCTGTGTAGGGCTTCGCAATTGATCGAAATCAAATCAAAATCAAGGTTTCAGAGTTTGGACAATGTAAAAAAATCGAAAATCGAGATTTCCCCTACTGTACCCTCCCTTCCCTCTTCTTGTTGCGCAGAGAAAAAAAGTGTTAAATAAGAAAAGAAGTTTACTTTAAGAAAATGTAGTCCGAGACACTAAAAAGAGAAAACAAATGCATTTCATTAATAGAAAGAAAAGTGAAGTTTGCACAGTTCGGAGGGACGAGAATGAAATAAAGAATATTTTAAATGAATAATCTTTTTAGTAGTTCACCCCCCCCCCCCCCCCAAGAAAATAGAAATCAGAATCGAAATTGAGTTTTCAGAGAAAAAAATCGAGGTTTTATTTTTAGGCAAAATCGTGAAGCCCTAACTCTGTGTCTCTGTCTGTCCACGCGTTCCAGGTGATCCGTCCGTAGCGAAGTCTCAGTTATTGCGCTATGTGCTGCACACAGCCCCCAGAGCTATCCCCACTACTGGACGAGGCTCTTCTGGTGTGGGTCTGACTGCTGCTGTCACCACCGACCAGGAGACTGGTACACACACACACGCACGCACGCACGCACGCACGCACGCACGCGCGCGCGCGCACACACACACACACACACACACACACACACACACACACACTAGAGCAGGGGTGCCCAAAAGGTAGATGGTGATCTCCCAGTAGACCACACAGGCCATGCAGGTAGATCACATGACAGTCCCCCCAGCACTTGGACCCTTATAGATCTGTAACTCTTGAGAGTGGACTTAAATGGACCCTTCCGGGTCCATTTGAGTCCACAAGAGTCCACACAATTAGAAAATGAAGAATAATTGCTATTTTTTCTACGAAGTTCTAGGGGGCCTTGAAATGGATTTTCAGTAATGGAACAATCACATTTTTGATGTGTAGATTCACGCAGGAATCCCGTGGGACGGGACGGGAATGAAAGTTAACAGAAGCGTGCAGGAGTGTGAGTGAGTAATTTCGAGTGGGAGCTGGACAGGGTCAGGAGATAATTTTTTTTGCCTGGGTTCAGGCTTGGGACAGGGCAGGATTTTTATTCGGGACCAAAACAGAAAAATGTACAGAAACTCCACAGGCGTCAGTTTGAGTTATAACAGATGTCCTTTTGACAAGTGCGTGGCCTAAAAGAAAGAGTTTGTGGCTTTTTATTTTGTCAGAAGAAAGTCTGCTTGAGAGGAGAAAATGAAAAACATTACTTTGTTTACCGATGCATGATAAAGTTCAAGACCTAATGTAACAGCGGTATTTTACTTTCTATAGATGGTTTGTGACAATGTTATTTATTAAGCCTTACTAAACCATTCTAAATAATAACAGTAACCTATTTTTCTGTCAGTCGTGCTCAACATTTTTCATGTCAAGGACCACAGGAATTACTGTATTTGGCCACGAACAACCATCTGACAATATGGCGCCCCCATGGACACTCCAGAAGCAAAGATTTGAGTTAAATATGTTCGCTAACATATAGTATATTCAAAGATTTGTGCTACCTTTTCACACATTTTCAAAATTAGCAATTGTAGATCTGGTATTTTCCAACACCTAAAGTAGAACATATTGCTTAAAACACAAAAAATGGGTGTTCCTGAACAAACATACACCGGCATCGTTCTCAATAATCTTGTGTCCTCTCCAGGTGAGCGTCGCCTGGAGGCCGGTGCCATGGTGCTGGCCGACCGCGGCGTCGTGTGCATCGACGAATTCGACAAGATGTCGGACATGGACCGCACAGCCATCCACGAAGTGATGGAGCAGGGCCGCGTCACCATCGCAAAGGCAGGCATCCATGCCAGGCTCAACGCCCGCTGCTCCGTGCTGGCTGCTGCCAACCCTGTCTACGGAAAGGTCAGTCTGGACTTTAATAGGGACTGATGTGTCAGACATGTACCGTATTTTCCGGACTATAAGGCGCACTTAAAAGCCTTTCATTTTCTCAAAAATCCACAGTGCGCCTTATAATCCAGTGCGCCTTATATATGGATTGTTTGACTGCAGATGCTTCTATTCTATGTTAACTGTATTAGTTTCTATTATCTGCGCCTTATAATCCAGTGCACCTTATATATGAAAACAAAATTAAAAGGTGCGCCTTATAATCCAGTGCACCTTATATATGAAAACAAAATTAAAAGGTGCGCCTTATAATCCGGTGCGCCTTATAGTGCGGAAAATACGGTACTGTAAGTCCAGGAAAAAAAGGTCTTGGTTATGTGTCTCTAATTTCCAGGCTATTGATAAATAGCAGATCTACAAACTCATAGCGCGCCGCCGAGTGGCGCGCTATGAGTTTGTAGGTCTGCTATTTTTGAAAAATTGTGAAATTGTGGCCACAAATCTTAATATACAGTATTAATAACATTTTAACTCAAATCTTTGCTTCTGGGGGATCACTAGAACATGTTTTCAGATGGGGGGGTCCACAGCCAAATATAGATCATTCTGGTGGTCCTTGGCATGAAATATGTTAAGCATCACTGACACAGGAGGACACAGGAAAAGAATCTAGCGTCAGAAACTAGAATCTACCGCCAAATACTCAAATCTACCTTTGGAAAATAGAATCCACTGCCTGCAGCTAGGATCTAGACGTCAGAAATGTAACGGCAACACTAGAATGTAGCGCCAGAAACTAGAATCTAGCATCAGACACTATGCTTGTCTAATTTCCAGGCCATGAAAAACAATTACAATTCACTCTCACTTTCACATTCATGCTTATTCCACTGGTGAAACTGGAGCAAAATCTCAAGATTTCGACAACTATGACTTTTAGTTGTAATTAGTCTTGGGAATATACCGGTATTACCGTCTATAAAAAAATATCGAATACGGAATATCGTCAAATACCGACATTATACTGTACTATTAAACCATTCTATTAAAATATGAGCCATGAGACTTTTTTACTATACAAACAATTTTCATGTTACACACATGCCTAAAATAGCCCTTATTTGGGCTAGGCTTTTTGGAAACAACGTATTTCCAACTCCAGTTTTTCCCTATTTAGGCCACTCAGTTTCTGACCCCTCAATGTCACAATTCTGAGAACTAGTTGACTGGTAGAACACTCTGATTACACGTCATTGCCATCTAGTGGTCAATACCGGTAATATCGAATATTGAGCTAATCAACAATACAGATATTAAAAAATCAATACTACCCAAGACTAGTTGTAATATTGGCTCGCCTGTGTCCCGTTCCGTGTCCAGTATGACCAATACAAGACCCCTATGGAGAACATCGGGCTTCAGGACTCCCTGCTGTCCCGTTTTGACCTCCTCTTCATCATGCTGGACGTGATGGACCCCAAACAGGACAGAGAGATCTCGGACCACGTGCTGAGGATGCACCGCTACCGCGACCCGCGTGAACAGGAAGGATCAGGTACTGTTCTTGTCACATCCTGACTGGTCATTTAACCATGAGAGCAGTGTTGCCAACCGCCAAAATCCAAAATGCACTAGTCTCTCACTATTTATTCTGCATTTTAGCCACGGAGGAGGACCACCGTTTGATGTTGAGTTTAGTCTCTCGGACTAATTTAGGAGAAATAACTGACAAAATGTTGGTCAAAATAGCAATTCTTCTACATTTTCTAAATGTGTAGATTCTTGAAAATTTGGTAATTCAGAATTAATTAAATATGATTTAACTCTTGAGAACGTAAAATGAAACCAAACGGACCCTTAGTTACAGCTCTAAAAGGGTCCATTTGGTTACCAATGATCCTTTCTTGAAAGGAAAAAGGACAGTAGGTTTTATCTCTGGCGCTTGTCAACTAATTTCACCCCAACTCACCAGCAAAAAAGCACTAGATTTTCCACCAGGAGTTCTTCACTAATTTTGGCGCTAGGGGGGTCTGGAAAAAAGCTAAATATAGCGACAAATGTGACAAGTTGGCAACACTGCATGAGAGTACAGGGCCATTTGGTTACATTTCTAACGCTCTCAGAGTTAGAATAACTTGTATGTAAGTGATTGCCTTGGTGTGAGATTGTTTTTTGATAGCAGGATTCAGGTAGCAATCAGGTAGATACGATTATTAATAAAATCATATTGGATATCGAATTCGATAATCATATTGGATATCGAATTCGATAATCGGCCGCAGCCGATAATCGGTCTATCACTACTACTCTGTGCTTATGGTTGAATTGTTCCCTATCTCCTAAGTGCTGGCGTTCGGTGGGACAGTTGACGTCTTGGCCACAGAGGACCCAGATGCAACAGAACAGGAGCAGGAAGAACTACAGGTTTATGAGAAACACAACAACCTGCTCCATGGCAGCAAGAGACGCAGGTATGTACAAAATATATACCGTATATATATAAATATATATACAGTATATAAATGTTCTAGTTGATTGAACTTGTGGTGAAACACAACTTGGTGGCATCATCAAGTTGTGTTTGTGTTGTGTTTGTTAATTTTTCTTTTAGGACCTTTTTTCTGAGAGCGTACAAATGGAACCAAATGGACCCTGATGGGTCCATTTGGTTCCATTTTGTACACCCTCAGAAGAAAATCTTGAAAATGGGTGGAATCCCCCTTGTTCTAGTATAATAAAAGGACGGTAATTTGTTGGGGAAAATATGCGATATATGATCAATATATCAAATCGAATCACAGCATAACTAAGAATCTCAATATAAATCGATTCAGGTCCCTGATTATCAATATTGTATCGTATCGTGAGGTAGGTGAATCTTCCCACCACGCACGCACGCGCACACACACACACACACACACACACACACACACACACACACACACACACACACACACACACACACACACACACACACACACACACACACACACACACAGTAACTTGACATGGGTTTAAAATGTATTTTCACTGAAAGCCATTGTCTTAGCTAGTCAGGCATGTGATTCATGACTGGGTCAGGAGGACCCATTTGTGGGTTTGTGGACATTTTCATGGTTCCCTTTGTATTTTGTTTATGACATTTCATCAATTTAATGTCCTCTCCAGTCATTTATTGAAGAAATCACTGACATTTCACAACAGAGTGCAAAGCGAAATGTTGTAGATTGCCATGTTCAAACTGTATCCTGAGCATCCTGAGCTAAAATGTTTGTGGACTACTGAGCTAATAGATTTGTTCTCTAGAATCCACATTTTGGATTACCCTTACGGGGTCCACTTGGTTTCATTTTACGCTCTCAAGAGTTAAATTATATTTAAACATCTGAATTGCCCCATTGTTCAAGAATCTTAGAAAATGTAAAATAATTGCTATTTTGGCCAACATTTTGCCAGTTATTTCTCCTAAATTGGTCTGAGAGACAGATGCAGAATAACTAGTGGGTCCTGGTATGAAAATGGTTGAAACCCACTGCTCTAGCGCATAGTGTCACTAGTGCATTTTGGATTTGGGCAGTTGGCAACACTGTACTATATGTTTTCACTTTATAAAAAAAAATACTATACTATATTTTATATTAACTTAATTTTGAGGATTATATGAAAGTGGTGCCACTTTCAAGAGTTAGCATACTGTATATGAAACTTTTCCATATGGGAAGGCTCTCTGAAACATCTGCCTCTTGTAGAGACGTATGAGGTTGGACTTGTGTGGTCCAGACAGCGGTAGATTACCGTACCAGGCAACAATACGAAGCATAAGCACAGATTCAATAAGATGACTTCAAAGGTATTTTTGTCAAACGGATGAAATGTCAAATGCAAGTATTGTCAATATAACATAAGAATCCTTTATGTTTTTCCAGGGACAAGATCATCAGCAAGGAGTTCATGAGGAAATACATCCACATTGCCAAGGTGCTGACTCCAACCCTGACGCAGGAGGCAGCCAATCACATCGCAGAGGAGTACTCCAGACTGAGGAGCCAGGAGCAGCTGGGTTCCGACATTTCTCGAGTAAGTAGATACAGTACATTACCAGGGGCGGATTGGCCAGGGAGTTTTCCCGGTGGCCTGTGCCACCTAGTGGCCTGGACATTTTTTTTTCTTTCTTTTTTTAAGTCCAGGCCAGGCAACTAGTGTGCTCGCGATGCTGGAGGCAGTGTTGCCAACTGCCAAGATCCAAAATGCACTAGTGGCACTTCCAAAATGCACTAGAATGGGCTAGATGCTCGCCTGGAACATACAGATCAAAATGACCATTAATCTTCTACATTCTCTAGTTGTGTAGACAAAGTTGGGCTAATTCACATGATGAATATTTTAACTCTTGAGGGTGTAAAAATGAAACCAAATGGACCCGCAAGGGTCCATTTGGTTTCATTTTTACGCCCTCAAAGAGTTACATCTGGTTAACCAGCTGCCCCCCCCCCCCCCCCCCCCCCCCCCCCCCCCCCCCCAGGTGGCCTGGCAAAGGCAAAAAAAAAATTCAAAGGTTTTTTATTT
Source organism: Benthosema pterotum (assembly GCA_039105355.1). Classification (NCBI taxonomy): domain Eukaryota; kingdom Metazoa; phylum Chordata; class Actinopteri; order Myctophiformes; family Myctophidae; genus Benthosema; species Benthosema pterotum. Next base: position 44,841,634 of record CM076983.1, on the reverse strand, counting down.
AAAAAGAAATTACAGGGGAATGTTTATTGCGACTTAATAAACATGAGCATTGTTCAGTTCAACTCAATTGATTCACCATACACACAGTGTTGCAAACTTGGTGCATTTGTCACTAGCTCTTTTCCAGACCCTCCTAGCGCCAAAATTAGTGAAAAACTCCTGGAAAATCTAGTGCTTTTTTTTGCTGATGAGTTGGGGTGAAATTGGATGGCAGGCGCCAGAGATAAAACCCTCGTTTTTCACCTTTTTTCCTCCTATGATAGAGTCCTCCTTCGAGAAAGGCCCATTGGTAACCAAATGGACCCTTATAGATCTGTAACTCTTGAGATCGTAAAATGGACCCGTAAGGGCCCATTTGGTATCATTTTACACCCTCAAGAGTAAAATATATTTGAACATCTAACACCTAATTCTCAAGAATAAATGTAGAAAAAATGGTATTTTGACCAGCATTTTGCCAGTTATTTCTCCTAAATTAGTCCGAGAGACTATACTCAACATCAAATGGTGGTCCTTTGTGGCTAAAATAAACAGTGGGCCCTGGTATGAAAATGGTTGAAAACCCACTGCTCTAGTGCATTATGGAGGTGTCACTAGTGCATTTTGGAGGTGTCACTAGTGCATTTTGGCAGTTGGCAACACTGCATCCACAATTCACATCAGAGTACATCCCCTGGTGCATATTGTCGCAAAGATTACCATCAAATTGTTGTAAAGCGTACAGCACGCGAACACTTAACCAACTGTCAGCCGATCTGTAACAGGGGTTGACACTAAGGTCTTCGAGGCACTTGCCCATCGGGCAAGTGCAAGTCAGGTTCTACTTGCCCTCAGGTCATGGTCACTTGCCCCCCAAAATTATATTGTAAATTTTGCATTTAAGTTTACTTCCTACTTGGCTGCTTTAAACCAGGGGTTTTCAACAGGTGGTCCCTGAGAGGGTTCCAGCTGGTCCCCAGCTAAGTTGGTTAACCAGATGTAACTCTTGAGAGTGTAAAAATGAAACCAAATGGACCCCCAAGGGTCCATTTGGTAAAATTCATCATCTTAGTTAGCCCAGGTCGCAATGACCACCTTCAAGACAAATTTATCTTGTGTTGTGTTATTGCGCACTTGCCCGATCGGGCAACCAGGTAGCAGTCTTCACTTGCCCCACCATTTTTTTTACTTGCCCCGGGCAAGCGGGCAAGTCTTAGTGTCAAGCCCTGTGTAATAATAGAGAGTTTGGGAGCCCCTGCCCTATGATTCTGTGACATACGGTACTCCGATCATTCCTGCCATGCATTGACTAAGCTTTCTTTTCCATTAGACCTCTCCGGTGACGGCTCGTACGCTGGAGACCCTCATCCGTCTGTCGACGGCCCACGCCAAAGCTCGCATGAACAAGACCGTGGAGCTGGAGGACGCAGAGGTGGCTGTGGAACTGGTTCAGTTTGCCTACTTCAAAAAGGTTTGTGCACGTGCACGCCTTTATAATATGCTTGTATGAACGCTTTATGCAACGGCATGCCTCTGCTCCGTTCGTGTTAAAAGATTGTCTGTCCTTTCATATATTACTGTAGAGTTTTGCCTAAGTTTCTTTGTTGAAACAACATACATAACCTACCTGTACCTATCTTGTAGTCTGCATCTCTTTAACCCTTTGTGTATGGTTATCGCATTATTTTATGCTTTATCTATTGAAAAATAGCAGATCTACAAACTCATAGCGCACCACCGAGTGGCACGCTATGAGTTTGTAGGTCTACTATTTTTGGAAAATTGTAAAAATGTGGAACAAATCTTTGAATATATTATTTCGGAGGCAAACATTTTAACTCAAATCTTTGCTTCTGGAGGATCCCTAGAATATGTTTTCAGATGGGGTGGAGGGGGGGTCTGCAGCCAAATATAGATAATTCTGGTGGTCCTTGGCATGAAATATGTTAAGCATCACTGACAAAGGAGGACACAGAAAAATAATCTAGTGTCGGAAACTAGAATCTAGCGGCAGAAAGTAGAATCTACTGCCAGAAACTCAAATTTACCTTTGGAAAATAAAATCTAGCGCTGGAAACTAGAATCAAGCATCAGAAACTAGAATCTAGTGGCTGCAACGAGGATCTAGCGTCAGAAATGTAACGTCAACACTAGAAGGTAGTGTCAGAAACTAGAATCTAGCGTCTGAAACTAGAATCTAGAGAGGACAAAATGGCTTAAAAAGTAGGGAACTTTAAGGATGAGCAGTATTTCCGTAGGCTGACCTGTAACATTATTGTAAAATGGATTCTGGATGTGTCTGTGTGCTGTGAGCAGGTTCTAGAGAAGGAGAAGAAGAGGCCGAGACACGACTCTGGGTCAGGGGATGAAGAAACAGAGGCAACCACACCGTCGCAGACTCAGAGCACACCCCGGGCACAGACAAAGAGGTATACTTAGTTGCACGCATACAGTTAACTAAAAACGAAAACTAAAATTGGAAAAACATTTGAGTTAACCCATTGTGTCTAGATTTCTAGTTTCTGAATAACATAATATTCAAAGATTTCCACCACATTTTCACGATTTTTCAAAAATAGCAGAGATACAAGCTCATAGCGCGCCACTCGGTGGCGCGCTATGAGCTTGTAGATCTGCTATTTTTCAATAGTTAAAACATAATGCTTAGAACACCAAAACGCGTTCAGTACACGAAGGGTTTTAACTGAAACTAGTAAAAACTAAAAACGAATGCAAAAAACGATAACTAAACTAAAAACTGTAATGTGGGTTCAGAAAACTAACTAAAACCAACTGAAATTATACCCAAAATACCCTTAGTTTTAGTTTTTATAAAGCTTTTAAATTCAAAATGTGTTGATGACCAGCATGAGGAGGAGATGCTTCTAGATCTTCTATCCACTACTGAGTTCCATAAACACTGGGGGTAAAAATTTGTTCTTGTGGGAGAGTGCAATCATCCAATCTACTAAGAAACTCAATGCAAGGTTGAATACCAACCTTTTCCTACATTTTTTTTAATCCTATACCTAACAATCAAAGCACAGAAAAAAACAAAATAACTAAAACTATACCTAAACTAAAACTAAACATTTTCACCAAAATAAAAACTAAAGAAAAACTAGCAAACCCGCTCTAAAAACTAACTAAAACAAACTGAATTAAGAAATAAAATGTCACAACTAACTAGAAGTAAACTTAAAAAAAACAAACAAAACAAAACATAACTATAATAACCCTGATACACACACACCACACACACACACACACACCACACACAACACACACACACACACACACACACACACACACACACGCACCAACCACTTATTGCTTCTAGATGTGCCATTGCTCTGGAAACTAAAATTGTGTCAAACTAAAGTTGAAATTGTAATTATTTATTTATCAAAGGTATAATTAGGGTTAGGGTTAAACATCTTGCAGTGACAGGTCTCGCTGAACAGGGAGAAAAAAATGACGACACAAAACATTACTTATTTTTGTTAGCATGTATTCATACTGGGAATTTGGGTTGTCTAGTGTACCATTTAAAAACAAAAAAAAAAATCCTCATACTGTATCAGTGCTATTCTATCTAGCAAAATAATGCAAGAAAGGGAAAAGTTCTTGGTTCGTTCTTTGGCATTAATCAATTCCTGCGTTTGTGTGTTTTAGGAGTCGCCGTGAGTCTCAGGAAGATGATCCTTTTGACTTCGATGGCGAGCATGACGTCCCTGAGAGTAAGTCTGCTGTTCTCCCAAGATCTTTTACTGTTTGCCTTCATGTACATTAGCGTGACTTGAACAGTCACCTGCACCATCTGATGAAAAAATAGTGGACCACATTTGTGGTCCACATTTGTGTCGTTTGTGGTTTATCATCTTAATCCAACCTGCTGTCTGTCCCTATTGTGGGCATGTCATTAAAAGTGGGGGGGGGGGGGGCAATAAAAGAAAAAGTCAAAATGTTGGGAGTTAACCATTCTCATTGCTTTCTTTTCCCTCTTTAGTTCAGGCAGGAACACCCAAACCTTCCACGCCTCCAGAGGAAGAGGAGGATGCTGCCATCCCTCCTTCACAGCTCTCAGCAGACAGGTGGGTTCAGTGCCAAGCAAGTTTCCCCACTTCTTAACTGTTAAATAGCCAAGGACGATAAGACGAGTATTTGTTTACAAAAACGAGCCAGCTAAGAGGTGCCAAAAACATTAAGAAGAGATTTGAAATCTCTCGCGAAGTCTCGCGGGTGCACACGTGGGGGTGCATATTTAGGTCCATATCTGAGCCTATTGCGGCAATCAGCGGCCACTTAACTTTCACGTTCACTTCAATATGATTAATTTTGGCATAATAACATCCTAGCAACTCTCCTGTGTTTGTGTAATGTTGCGATCGGCAGGGGTCGGGATGGCGGGGTATAACCCTTTAGTTACACATCTCTGAAATATGTGTGGAAAAATGTATTCAAAATGTATTCAACTGCTGTTTGTGATTTTTTGTTTTGAGATAGTCAATCAATTACTTAATGCATATAAATGGCACATCTGGACCTCAAGGGGGCGCTACAGGCTGTCAAAATGGCTACCAAGAGTTAATGTGTGGTTTAACCCTTGGTGTCCTGAACGCGTTTTGGTGTTTTATCTGTTGAAAAATAGCAGATCAACAAGCTCATGTCGCGCCACCGATTGGCGCGACATGAGCTTGTTGTTCTGCTATTTTTGAAAAATTGTGAAAATGTGCTGCAAATCTCTGAATATGTTTATTTTGGAAGCAAACATTTTTAACTCATTTTTTTGCATCTGGGGGGATCCCTAGAACAACATGTTTTTCAGATGGTGGTCTGCAGCCAAATTATGGATAATTCTTCTGGTGTTCCTTGGCTTGGCCTTGGACACAGAAACACAGATTTTTCAGAAAAACTCGATTCTAGCGTCAGAAACTAAATTCTAGTGTCAAAAGTAGATCCTATCATCAGAAACTATAATTTAGTGTTAATAACTAGAATCTAGTGTTGGAAACTACTGCAGAATCTAGCACCAAAAGCTAGAATGTTGCTGGTCTAAGGAACTACTGTATAATCTGGTGTCAGGAACTCAAATCGAGGGTCAGGACGCTGGACGCAATGGTTTAAAGTGATGCCACACACAAAGGAAACCCAAACATTCCCTTCATCAATTTCTCTTTTTTTATTTCTATTCTGTCCATCTCTGTCATCCCCCCAGGCTGAAGGAGTTCAAGTCGTCTCTGTTCGCCGTGTTCCAGTCGCTTCACGCTCAGTCCGTGGGGCTGAACGCCCTGACGGCCGACATAAACAAGGAGCGCCAGGCGCCGTTCACCAAAGACGAGATCAGCGCGGCGCTGAGCCGTATGCAGGACGACAACCAGATCATGTTGGCCGACAACATCATCTTCCTCATCTGAGGAGCAGCCAAGAAGAAATGTTTTCTGAGGAGGAGGGTTTTGAGACTAAGAAATGGACTTGTGAAGAAAGTTTTAGCAGAAATTTAGCCGTTTTTTTGTTTTTAATAACATTTTTAGTTTAATGTTTTAAATTCTCCAACTCTTTCATTTGCGATAATGAAGATTCGTGTTTTCCAGCGAAGATTCGGCCCTCTTTTCACAGGTCACGTGATTGGGAAATGTTGTAATCTCTGACTGGATTTTTGTACATTGATTTTGTACATTCTATGAAAAGACATCGCATTGAGTACCTACTTTAATGCTTTCTACGTTTAACAGTTTCTATATAACTGTTTTATAATGGCAAGTGACCTTGCTGTTCATTTTCAAAGCCAGCTCTGGCTGCATTTTTGTTTTATCTGTTCACTATCTGCTTACCAGTATGTACAGGCAATACCTTTAAAAACAATACTCGTTTTAGGATAAGGATATACAGTATGTCTTATATTGTTTTATAATTGGGTTTATAATACATTTCTGTTGGAATTTGGAAAAGCCCTCCCGCTTCCTTGTGTATATAAAATATTTCCATAGTTATTGTACTGTATATGCACAGAAAATGGAAATAAAACTCCATCTGATCTTCTTAATTCGGTGGGTGCTTGAATGACCATGCAACAGTTGGGGAAAGCATTTGAAAAGCGGTAATGTTTTTGAGGTTATTTACTCTTCAGTAGAAAGGGATGTGAAGAATACAAGAGGCACAGAGGACCAGAGGAGAGAGGAGTACAAATTACTATACTGGCTCCACACCACTATATTTCATCTGCATACCCTTAATTCTACCTCAACGGTATACAAAACCATGACTTACTGTGTAAATACTGTATCAGCAGTGTTGCCAACTGCCAAAATCCAAAATGCACTAGTGGCACTTCCAAAATGCACTAGAGCAGTGGTTTTCAACCATTTTCATACCAGGGGCCCACTATTTATTCTGTATTTTAGCCACGGACCACCGTTTGAGGTTGAAATAGCTGGCAAAATGTTCGTCAAAATAGCAATTTTTCAACATTTTCTAAATGTATACATTCTTGAAAATTAGGTAATTCAGAATGAATTAAATACAATTTAACTCTTGAGAGCGTTGGTTTCATTTTACACTCTCAAGAGTTACAGATCTATAAGGGTCCATTTGGTTACCAATGGTCTTTTCTAGGAAGGACCCTCATAGGAAAAACGGTGAGGACTCTCATAAAAAAAAATGGTGAAAAACAAGGGTTTTATCTCTGGCGCCTGTCAACCATTTTCGCTCCAACTCACCAGCAAAAAAGCACTAGATTTTGCGCCAGGAGTTTTTCCACTAATTCTGGCGCTATAGGAGCGTCTGGAAAACAGCTAAATATAGTGACAAATGCACCAAGTTGGCAACACTGAATATCAGTATTTTCTGTTACTCAAGTCTTGCAAGTGCAAGCATTTATGGTAGGCAAAGAAATAAATAAGTCGTTCTGATCAGCCTACACATGAGACTGATTCTCTGCTGTGACCCAGCAGTAGGCTATAGACATGCTGATACAGCTGTGGTTCTGATCAACCTTTCAGATAAGCAGGTTATTCTGCTTTGACCTCAGCAGTACGGCGGGGCAGACATGAAATAACCATTTCCACCAGCAGCAGCCAGGCCAGGTTTCATGTTCTAACAGTCGAGGTATAATCTATGCCTGCGACTCCCCCTTACAGTAACCATATGAACAATAGTGTCCCAGTTGTGGCCATTTAAAAGGGGATCCACCATGACTTCAAGATTTTTGGTCTATTTGGATTCCTCAGTGTATATTTACCGGTAGTTTACACCCCACATGTTTTTTAAACAGTCAGACCATCGAGGAATCTGAGTTTCTGTGTCTGAATGGTCCCTCAGATTTTTCCATTGAGTGACCTAAGTAAAAATTCAAAAAACTTTTCAAAAAACCATTCAAAAAAAAGAAAGAAAAAGAAAAAGAAAAGAATAGTTCTCTCAACTTTAACTTTGCCTCCACCCTTTATTGGTATTGCAGTACATGTCACTGTTACGCAGCCTGACACACATACACAAACACACATGCTAACTCTTGTAATTTCTCAACCATTTCGGACGTGTCTCAACGGGCCTGAAAATTAAGGCCCGGCCCTAACTGGGTCCTAACAGTTCAGACCGTAGGCCCTACCCGGCCCGACTAATGCAATAGATTTTAGGCCCTACCCGGCCCTAAACTGTCGGGTTTGGGCACAATTTGAGAATTCGCCACAGATTAAAAATTAAATGGCAATCAGCACCATCTTCATAATAGCTAAATACAGAAAATAACTATTATTCTTTAATAAAATAATTTAATATTTATATTATTTTTTCATGGGGCCTGAGGCCCTGCCCACCCTACTGATTAGGATAGATTTTTAGGCCCGACCGGCCCTAAAATGTCGGGTCGGGTCTGTTTGGGTTCGGTCCTGGTCGGGTTCGGGCAGAGTTTGAGAACTCTAACTCGCTGGAACCGCCCAGCATCCCTGGTCACCTTCCTGTGAGATTGGAACTTCCAGGAACACCCATGAGGGGCTGGATGTTCCCAATTGTCATTTTCTCAACCACAGCCTAATATGCGTTAACCCAAAATTGTGTCCTGTCTAGATTTCTAGTTTCTAATATTCAAAGATTTGCACCACGTTTTCACGATTTTTCAAAAATAGCAGAGATACAAGCTCATAGCGCGCCACTCGGTGGCGCGCTATGAGCTTGTAGATCTGCTATTTTTCAATAGTTAAAACATAATGCTGAGAACACCAAAACGCGTTCAGTACACTAAGGGTTAACTGTATATATGATGATTTGAGGTGTTTGAGTGTTTTATTTTTATTTTTTTCCTACTTCCTACTTTTTTTTCTGTCTACTCCAGAATGTTTAGATTTTTATTTTCGGGAGAGATGCAATGCAGTAAGCAGACGGTTCACTTTTATTTATGATAAACTGTTTATTTGTGACGAGTGACGACCTAGTGTATGAGGTTATGTTGAAAAGTGGTGAAGTGGTCCTTTAATTACCTTGCCATTAATTTCACTGTCTTCAGTCGCAACTTGCTACTTCATTTATCATAATGAAAACATAATCTGCAAACAATTAGAATACAAGACTTCCTTATAGCCCATTACACTGTACTGTCAGTATTTGCAGCAGTTCAAAGGCTCTTGTTTATGACACTGAGAGATCCTATCATTTTTGCAGTCATGTGGTGACTCAATAGTGACATATACTGAGAGAGTATGCTTAGTGAGTAATAAGTATTGATGTCAAGGAGTAGGCGTTTGATAGTTTTATTGTCCTACATTCTCCATAATCCGTCACCAGTAAAGTTTGTGTTTAATTAAGCATTCAACCATGACAAGATCATTCAGCAGAATACAATTTGGTGCTTTTTGAACATCAGAGCAAACAGATTTAGCATTAATCTGTGATTTCTGTCCGATTTAGGAAGCAGTTTCCTACTATTATGTGATTTTTCAAGTGAAGAAACTTGAAAAATCACACATATTGATTTTTCCCACACATTTTAAACAACAGGTACTGTAAAGAAATATCAGTGATACAGTAGTTCATCCATTTATAAAGTTCACGCGCCACACGACGCGCACACCACGCACCACGCACGCCGCACAGCACGCACGCCCGCACCGCACGCACGCACGCACGCACCACGCACGCACGCACGCACGCACGCACGCACGCACGCACGCACGCACACGCACGCCCACGCACGCACGCACGCACCGCACGCACGCCGCACACACCACACACACCGCAACACACACACACAACACACACACACACACACACACACACAACACACACACACACACACACACAACACACACACACACAACACACACACACACACACACACACACAACACACACACACACACACACCACACACACACACACTACAGCAACATAAGAGTAAAATTATTATGTTCCCGTTCCTCTTGCAATGTGTAGCAGCATTAATGATAGGAGGAAAATATTATAATCAAGGAAGAGTACAGTTTGACTGTTGTCCTACTGTTTAATCTGCTTGAAGGCGCTGTGTGCAATGTTCTTGCTGTTATGTTTCAAATATCTATTATACACATCTGTATAATAGATGTTTATAAACTACTAGTAAGGACCTTGCACACAGCACCCCCAAGCACCTTAGTCTCTATAACATATACAGTTGAGTAGTGCATCTGGGTACCAGCTCAGTAGCTTAAGTTTAGTATGTATTGTCGAGATTGGGAAGTCACTTCAAGTACACCCTGCTTGGCATTCAGCATCACGGCAGTGATGGGCAAGTTACTGGGAAAAATGTGTAACCTACACTACTTGTTAACTCTCGAAAAAATGCAGCTAAGCACTCTACAAGCTATTGCCAGAAAATTGCAGCAAGCACACTACAAGCTACATGACAAAAGTAGCTTGATGTAGCTTGCTACATCATCACTACATAATTTAAATATATATCTCATCTTAATGTACAACTTTCTAAATACTAATCATAATAATAAAACAATATGGGTAAAAAATCATGTAGTAAGCTACAATCCTTTTACTCGAAACAAGTAGTGTAGCTTCACTACAAGCTACTCGAAACAAGTAGTGTAGCTTCACTACAAGCTATTCCCAGAACAAATGTAGTAAGCTACACTACAAGTCGGGAAAATGTAGTTAAGCTATGTAGCTTAGCTACTTGTAACAAGCTACTGCCCATCACTGATCACGCGGTTCGATCCCTGTGAAAAGCTATAGCGTCATGTCCAAGCAGTGTGCTTGCACATCAAGCTGCCTCACTCCAAGAAAAATATTAGTTGGGCTGAGGCAGTGGCGTTTCTAAGCAATTTGGAGTCCATTTTTACGGGTCCATTTGGTAATGGGGGCTCCAGGGAAAATCTCCTGTAAAATGGCACCCCCCAAGGGATAAAATTATGAACCAGTTTTTAAACTAAAGAACATATTATGTGTTTTAAATGTTAAATACTAGTTATAGTGGACAAGTATACTGTATTTATCCATATTAGGCTCATTAGCCTAAAATATTAGCCCCCTCTCCTCATGGCGCCCTAGGTAACTGCCTAGTCTACCTAATGGCAAAAATGCCCCTGGGCTGAGGCTCATGACCTTTTGGTCACATTGCTTGCAAACTGCTAGTTCCCAAGGCTACCTACTTAAACACTATAACTATAACTGTAAATGTGCCACATCTGTGTGTGTGTGTGTGCACAAGTGCACGGTTGTACTGCATGTAACGCGAGAATCGTTCGCCTCACTGACTTCAAATTCGACAACCCTGTAGGAGTTTGTGCCGAGCTCTCCGGGGGGGGGGGAGGGGGGGCGAAATCAATTTGCGCCCACGGCATAACGTTAAGGTTATGTTTAGAGTTTGTGGTCAGGGTCAGGTTTGGTAGGGAACGGTTGAATGTTTTAGCCATTTTAGTCGCGACCATTTGCACCAGTAGTGTACAGGCTCTGCCACTGAGCCTAATGAGCCAAAGTTCCCTCACCTGTGAAATTTCTAGCCTCTGCCTCAGCCATTGTCATGGCAACTCCACACCTGCCAGTTGATTACTTAACCAGTCTACTTTTCACAGTTCAGTGTAGCAGTCTTCAGACACAGGCTGACAGACAGCTCCATATACAGTATGTACCAAGGAAAGATAGTTAAAACGAGTGCTATGACAAGTTGACAGTGGCTATTATAAGGTTCCCAGTCTTTGGCCATGGCAATGTCCTTGGCATTTGTCGGCAACAACAACCAGGGTGCCTCTGACAATCTGACCCCAGACAAGCAATAGGGAGCGGGCGACTGCCTGTCTGACACACACACACACACACACACACACACACACACACACACACACACACACACACACACACACACACACACACACACACACACACACACACACACACACACACACACACACACACACACACACACACACACACACACACAGCCAATGGATAAATTATTATTGTTGTTGTTCCACTGTATGATGGGGTCAGCTCAGCTGTATTGACACTGCAGATGTGTATTGTATTAAAGAGCATTTACTGCAGATTGCAGACTGTGGCTCTGACTGTGTGCACACACAACAATGGGCAATTGTTCACATAATTGCTTGCAGCATGAATCATCTGCATGTAAGATCCAGCATCACAGCATGGTCGATGAAAGAGAAGAACAATAGATAAATAAATCAAAGAAAATATCGAGAAAATAGGTTTAAGAAAGGGAAGAAAGGGACAGGGAAACAAACAATTAAATCCGTAACTAAGTATGAAAGTACCGTTGTGTGTCGTGTTGTTGAATTTATCTTTCAATCCAGTGACAGTGATAGAAGAAATGCTGGTAGCTGGCCAACACACTCACCCACAGTTTGCCCGCATAAAAGCACACATGCAGCGCACTTGTGCAGTGCACTGCCACTGACACACACACAAACGATAATGATGAACGATAATCTGTTGGCCTGCATAAACAGTGTTGCCAACTTGGCGCTTTTCTCGCTATATTTAGCTTTTTTTCCAGACCCCCCCTAACGCCCCTTTCCTGGTGAGTTGGCGCGAAATTAGTTGACATACGCCAGAGAAAAAACCCTTGTTTTTCGCCATTTTTCCTCCTATGATAGAGTCCTCCTCCTTCCTAGAAAGGACCATTGGTAACCAAATGGGCCCTTATAGATCTCTAACACGGAACACGTTATTCCAACCAGTTCCTGTCCCCTACATCAGGCGCCCCAGCTGGCCAGGGGGAGGCAGTTTAGAGCCCAGGATTACTGCATGTTTTTGTGAGGGTATCTACCCTAGGGGACACGCGGAACATGCAAACTCCACACAGAAAGGGGGGGTGCTGAGCTTGCGTCTCTTAGCGATGACCCACATTCAAGTTCAGGGCCCCTTGAGAGTTTTTTTTCCGCAAGGTCCTGTGCGAATACAGATCAAGATGGCCATTAATCTTCTACATTCTGTAGTTGTGTAAACTTGGGCTGATTCAGATGTTTTAAGCTCTCAAAGAGTTAACATCTGGTCATCTGGTTCACCAACTGTCCATCATTTAGCCTGGGGTCCACCTGGAATGTGGTGGTGCTGTCCACTCAAGCAAGAACAGGAGGCTCGAATATCCGACCCGTCGCGTTGCGAGACAGATATTCAAGGTTTTTCTCTGTAGTCACGCACCGCACATTGTACGTGGCCGTGGAGAATTCAAAGCAGAAGAGCTTGTAAGCCTACATCAGCTGCTTAGCTGCACAGAGCGCTCGTAGTCGTTGCGCGCTGGTCTCACTCGTGTCCAAGTCCACGCGCCTCCCTTATCATCATGGTGGATGAACGTCGCAATGCTTTTATGGGAAGATCGAGCATGCCGCGGTGGAAATGTTACTATCCAGCTTGAGAGAGAGAGAGAGATGGGCATATGTGGCAGCCGATGGCCTGGCTGTGACATGTGTAATGATAGGGGCGGGCGCATTTTCCGCATATAAACTAATGCGGAAATTTTAATGCACAAATAAATTCATTATTAATCAATGATGTGTTAAATTGAAAAAGGGGCTCCGTCACTCTCTTCATAACATCATGGTAAATCTCAGAGTGATTGGTGCAGCCAGGATGGACTTATGCCGGTTTCAGACATTCATTCATTCAGACGGACAGACAATTCCTTAGTTATAGTATGGAAGTATGGATTTAACAGCTGTTTAACCAGATGTAACTCTTTGAGAGCGCAAAAATGAAACCAAATGGACCCTTGCGGGTCCAGTTGGACTCCATTACACCCTCAAGAGTTAAAATATTCATCATGTGAATTAGCCCAACTTAGTCTACACAACTAGAGAATGTAGAAGATTAATGGTCATTTTGATCTGTATGTTCCAGGCGAGCATCTAGTGCATTCTAGTGCATTTTGGAAGTGCCACTAGTGCATTTTGGAGCTTGTCCAGGCCACTAGGTGGCGCAGGCCACCGGGAAAACTCCCTGTACTCCAGATGGCCAATCCGCCCCTGACAACACTGTGCATAAAAGCCACACATGTGCAACACACTCACACATCCAGTGCACAGCGTGGCTGCATAAACACGCCCCCCACAGTGGGCAGGATGAAGCCCTAGCAGCGCTGCACTGTACACAGCAGACCACACATCAGCATGCTTTGGGTAAGTTGTTGGCTCTCATTCTGCAGTTTATTCATTCTTATTGTCACTTATTGTTGGAGCTTGGAAGATTTGTTCAGAGTTCAGTAATATTAGTAAATGTGCACTATGAGTCAATATAATGTATAATGCACGCGCTACAGATTATTTACTGTGCAATATGCATGTATGATTATGTTGTATGTATGATAGTAATGCACCTTACATTATTATGTTAAAATGCTATGAACTATTCATGATAGATTTATTATTTTGTTTTGTTATATTTTGAATTTCATCAGACTAATCTTATGGTTAGACCCACCAAATCGTGATATTTAAATACATATTTACAAATATTTATCTATAAGTGTTGTGCCTCCCTCGACATGGAAGGAAGATGATTGAGAATAAATTCTCATTTACATTAATGAGACCACAGCCAAAACAATATATTAAAATAAATAGAGAATCAAAATAAACATTAGGGATATTATCCTATAACAGGGGTTTTCAACAGGTTGTCTGGGGACCACCAGTGGTCCTTGAGAGGGTTCTAAGTTGGTTAACCAGATGTAACTTTTGAGAATGTAAAAATGTGACTAAATTGACCCTTGTCTGTCCATTTGGTTTCATTTTTACACTCTCAAGAGCTAAAATTAGCCCAAGTCTACACAACTAGAAGATTAGTGGTCATTTTGGTCTGTATGTTTTGCCTGTTTTGTTTCCCAAATCCAGCCTGGTATTGTGGACAAAAGCAAATCTTTAGAAATCTTTAGAAATCTTTAGTATTGGGGTCTGTGGGGCTAAAATGTCAAATGGTGGTCCGTGGCTCAAATGCTGAATAAATGTTGGGTAAGATGTTTAGGATATGGTTTGTGTGGAGCTAAAGCAGGGGCGGATATAATATTTCCCAATTAGGTGCTTATATTTAAAATACTTTTAAATATAAGCACTGAAATATCTTGGGTTGTTTTGCATGCCATCATGTTTGGTGGGGCAGACTGGGCATTTAGAGGGGGCATTGCCGCCCCCCCCCCCCCCCCATGCCTATGCCTAGATCCGCCCCTGAGCTAAAGGTGAATGAATTTTCATTTTGTTTGTTTTCTTGTGTGCAGGCTGTGTTCAGAGCTGTGTTGGCACTAGGCTTGCTAATGACATCATCACACAGTGCCAGGAGAGGACGGAGGGTTTTAGTGGAGCTGGAGCGAGGCATCGGTCAGAGGGAGAGATTCTTCAGCATGTCCGGTTCACGGAACGCTAACATGTCTCTGTCACCCTGGACCTACAGGTGAGACACACTAGGACACATGAATGAATTGTTGAATCAGGGGCGGATCTAGGCATGGGCATGGGGGGGCAATGCCCCCCTTAATTCCCCCCCTGCCCCCCCCCCCCCCCCCCCCCCCCCCATGCAAAACAACCAAAGATATTTTCATTAAAGTGCCTATATTTAAGATGATTTGAAACACTGCTACTGCAACTAACTACAATTTTGGCACCACTAAACCAACAGCATTTCATCATTGAAAACAGAATATGCATGCTGCGTGTCTGTTGCAACTTCAACAACTGACGTTATTTTTGATGCCTTACTTGACTAATAAAAGTCCTGTAACCGAAAATGGTATGGGTGCGACTTCATCGCCCGTGGCGCGAAGCGACACGGGCGATGGAGCCGCCCCCATACCATTTTCTCTTGCCCCTCCAACATGTTCTCTTGCCCCCCCAAATGGGACATGTTACATCCGTGCCTGTGTTGTATTCATGAAATAATCAATAATTCAATATCTGTAATATTAATTTGGAAGTTGAATTAGAAGGATAATACATTTTTATGGCCTGAACAGTATACAAAGTTACGTAATTTAAAATGTAATTCATAATGAATGATAAAGTAAAAATAAAATTAACTAAAAAAGTGCCCTTCTGGGCACAGGCCTCCACCAGGCCAGGTCAGGTTGTGGCCCCATGGTGGTGCTATAATAGGCCAATGTTAAAAGGGCGCCATTTCCTCTTATGACTTTGGCATTTGGATATTTGAGGAATGTTGTCCAAAAATGTTTTTTTTCCAAATAGCCACTGTTGGCACTATAAAAAGCCATTGTAAAAAGAGTGGGATGCTTTTCTCAGCCAAGTAGTAAAGTGCGTCGAAGATTTCACATAAATTGCCTGTTGCATTCATCATTTGATGCTTTTTTGGTTTAAACAGGCCAATTTTGCAATCTTTTCTTTATGTGCTGCGACCTTTAGTTATGTGTCACAACCTTTTCTTTAAGTGCTGCGACCTTTAGTTATGTGTCACAACCTTTTCTTTATGTGCTGCGACCTTTAGTTATGTGTCACAACCTTTTCTTTATGTGCTGCGACCTTTAGTTATGTGTCCCAACCTTTTCTCTATGTGCTAGGGCCTGTACGGTAATTATCTGCTGCGACTTTTACTTCATCTGTCGCGACCTTTCATTTATCTGCTGCACCTTTTATTTATCGGCTGCAAGTTCTACTGAGGTTAGGATTAGGTATAGTAAGGCTAAGGTTAGGTTTAGGTATAGTTTTTGGCAGATAGATTAAAGGTCACGACACAAACGAACGGTCGCAGCATATGAATAAATGGTCAAGATCTCGAGGCATGAATAAAAGGTCGCAGGACAAAAAAAAAGTTGAGGTCACAAAATGATGCCGCTGCCTCTTTAAATGTCTTTCACCTTCATATTACCATATAGAGCAGGGCTTTTCAACCTTTTTGATACCAGGGTCCATTATTTATTCAGAATTTGAGCCATGGACCACCATTTGATGGCATTTTAGCCGCACAGACCCCAAAACTAAAGATTTCATTTGCTTTTGTCCACAATTCCACCCAAAACTGCCAAACATACAGACCAAAATGACCATTTCATCTACTTTCTCTAGTTGTGTAAACTTGGGCTAATTCACATGATGAATATTTTGCAAATAGTGCAAATATGAAACCAAACCGACCCGCAAGGGTCCGGTTTGGTCTGGTACTCTCTCAAGGACCACTGGTGTTCGCTGGAACACTGGTTGAAAACCTGCTATAGAGGAATAGAGATAGAGACAGTAGGCTGACAGGAAATGGTGAGAAAGATGGTAAAGATGGGATTGGGAGTCAAACTCACGGCACACTGCCCGTCTGGATAACCAGCCAAGGTGCCTGCACCGCTGAGCCACGGCCCAGGCCTGGTTATTGTCTTATTGTCTATACTCTTTTAGCACTCTGGCAATGGAATACCAGTATTGGACTAGGTTCAGATAATCATTTATTTGGATTGCATGAAACATGAATCTGATGTTTCTGGTGATGCTGATGGAAATGATGGATGGTTGTAAACAGGAAAAGAACAGAAATTCAAACCGAAAAAAGGCATAAACTAGAACTGCACTGTCAAGGGCCAAATTGCGCATTGCACAATGCACACAAGTAGGCCATACAAGGCCGTACATGGTCATAAGTGGCCGAGCAGAGCCCAAGTACACCCAGAAACTAAGCGCTCTGTTGTTCAAGAGCCTAAATAGGGACAAACTGGAGTTGGAAATACATTATTTCCAAAAAGCCTAGCCCAAATAAGGGCTATTTTAGGCATGTGTGTAACATGAAAATTGTTTGTAATACCGTTATATTGCCCAAGATTTGCAGAATGGAACTTGCAACTTGCACACAACTGCATGTGGCATGTTACTCTGTGGTGTTCCACTGTCCTGTGTGTGGGATTCTTGAATACCGTCACTATTTTTGGGATAGGGCAGGGGTGGGAACTTTGATGATGAAGACAATATACTCACTCCAGAGGACCACAATGCTTCTCTGATTTTATATTTTATGATTTTATATTTTAGGCCTTATTTCAGGTCCTCACTGTACTGCTTCTTTGATGTATTTTAATGATCTCTTTAATTTATACCCACTATTTCTTGTCTTCTTCTCTATTGCAATGTAAAGCACTTTGAGCTACATTTTATGTCATGAAAGGTGCTATACAAATAAAGATTATTATTATAGTTTAAAATGGAAATATCTGATCTACAAGCTCAAACTGTGACGCGTTGCTTGTACAACTGCTATTTATGGCACATGTGGCCCCCCAGAAGGTCAGTAACCCATTTGGAATGGTAAGACCTGACATCAATAGTATGAGCATTTCAATATTAACATGCGGGTCGCATTAAGTGAAGGTGGGGCCACATGCTCCCAAGAGCCCATGCATGGGATACATTACATCAGGGGCTTTCAACCGGTGGTCCGGGGACCACCAGTGGTCCCTGAGAGGGTTCCAGGTGGTCCCCAGCTAAGTTGGTTAACAAGATGTAACTCTTGAGAACGTAAAAATGAAACCAAATGGACCCTTACGGGTCCATTTGGTTTCATTTTTACACTCTCAATAGTTAAAATATCCACAAACTAGAAGATGAATGGTCATTTTGGTCTGTAATGTTTTGCCTGTTTTGTTGCCCAAATCCAGTCTTGTATTGCGAACAAAAGCAAAATAATAAGTTTTGGCGCATGTGGGGCTAAACTGTCCTCAAATGGTGGTCCGTGGCTCAAATTCTGAATAAATGGTGGGCCATGGTATCAAAAAGGTTGAAAACCCCTGCATTACATTAAAAACAAGAAATGTTCTCCCTGTGATGGACCATACTGGTCAAGTACTGGGGGGGTAACCGCTTATACTGTTAATGTTTTAACCAGCTAATCCAACCAATCAAAGTTCGTGCCTGTACAATGTGTATATTACCCTAACCAAACCGATTACTTTACTGCCACTCGAAAGTAATAACTAGGCCTAACGCATAAACTATCCTGGCATCAGAGGCGTCATCCTGCGTCCGTGCTCATGGGGGCTGAAAAAAAAAAAAAAAAAAAAAAACATCAACCCCGCCTCCCCGCGACCCCCCCCCCCAACAACAACTCTCTATGTTAATTATGAGTTCTAACTAATCGGGGGGGGCGGGGAGCTCGAGCCCCAGAGCCCCTGATGCCTTCATTTCTCATGGGGGCTCGGGCCCCGGAGCCCCCACAGAATCAACGCGGCTGCCTGGCATAAAGACCAAGTAAACATATCATATAAACACCAGTAATAAATAATCGTATCATGGGACAAATACTCATCGTGTAAACATTACAATAATATAAGACAACAAGATCTCCTCAGGATCTCCTCACTATCCGATACTGATACCACAATTTCTGTGTTAGCCGATACCGATACCAAATACCAATACCAGAGAATGATACATATAATACAAAAAAGAAAAAAAGATCTTATATGAAGTCCACCCACCGGGAATAGCAGACTCCTCACTCAAATGTGCACTTGGGCAATTCCAAAGCAAGCTCCACATGACCCAACATTTTATTTAACTGCCATAGTGTCAACCCCTTACTCCTGTGTCTGATCTGTGGTTAGACTGACATATTTGCCAATATGTGACCCGATAATGACAAATAAGGGCCAATGCAGATACTTTTCCGACCCATACCCATACAGTATATGCCGATCCCGATACGACAAAAAAGATACTTTTTCCGATATCATTACAGTATTGGGACATAATGCACGCACGCACGCACACACACACACACACGCACGCACGCACGCACGCACGCACGCACGCACACGCACGCACACGCACGCACACACACACACAACACACACACACACACACACACACACACACACACACACACACACACACACACACACACACACACACACACACACACACACACACACACACACACACACACACACACACACACACACACACACACTATACTGTATATAAATTGCAGAATCACAAGAGAATATACCACGTTTACTCTGAGGGTTACACCCGGGCATATAGTCTTACCTCAGGTGTAAACAGAGGAGCATTCCCTATCGGGTGTAATTCTGCATCGGATGGTAAAATACATCACATGGTAGTGGAATCAGTATTTTGAATGGGTACTTTTTTTTCCCCTTGTGGTTTCCGGCATGACTGACATTACAAATCTGACGACATCCTGACGTAAATTCCCATCCACTCCAGACCGGTTCAAACCTCAATAACTCCCAGCCAGAGGGAGAGGGATTAAAAATATCTGATCTACAAGCTACTGCTACTTCCCTATACCTCACAGTCCTTCTCTGTCTGTTTTTAATCTCTTAGGGACACATATGATTCGTCTCGGGTTCCAAACAGGATCTTCCATGCCCACTGTCTGACCACCGGTTGTCTGACTGTCCAGAACGGAGAAGAGGACTTGAGCCTGGAGGCCAAACCCATCTACTACCAATTCCCAGTCCTCCGCAAGTACGGCATGCCCCCCTAAATGCCCTGACTGCCCCACCAAACACATGCAAAACAACCCAAGATATTTCAAATTAAAGTGCTTACTGCTTATATTAAAATGAATTGAAACACTACTACTGCTACTAACTCACTACAGTTGTGTCACCACTAAACCAACAGCATTTCATTATTGAAAACAGAAAACTCTCTGAGTCAGACCTTTAGCTTTATGCATGCTGCGTGTCTGTTGCAACTTCAACAACAACTGATGTTATTATTGATGCTTGTTTATCCTGCCAAGACACATTTCCCCAATTGGGAAATGTTACATCCGCCCCTGTTCCCATTCGGTTCAGTTCAACAGTTTTAGTGCCAAACCAAACCCTGCCTTTTTGTGGCCACTAGGGGCGCCAAAGTATTTTTTTTAATTATTTTTATTATGCCTATTATAAGTGCCTAAAGCAGTGAAAGTGTTCATTTGTTTTTGTTCTCTGGAAATCTTCCAAAAATAGACAAAAGGTTGAAAGTGGCTAATTTGTTTTTTTTAATCATCCCTTATATTACCACAGGTTCCAAAAACGTCAAAATGGCGTGAACAGCAGGAGGAGAAGGAGGACGTTTGTTTTCAGACTTGGTATAGAAACGGTGGCGGTGGGCTGCACCTGTGTAAAGCCCAGTATGGTACCACACTGAGACGCTGGGATGAAGACATTGGTTTTCATACTGCAAAATCTATTTTTTTTTTAAATGAGATTTATTATTCTGTCCAACCAAAGATATGTTAATAATTTCTTCTCAGGGCAGTTGTTGATGTAAATAGAATTGGATTGTTGGAACATAATGTTGGTAATAACAACATGATTATGTTATATTATGCCTACTAACATGGGCCAACGTTGTGTTATGGCCTAGGCTATATTCATTGAACGAAACAATTGTAGATCATTTTATAATGCACCTACATACCGACATAGATACACACATACAGACATATTTAATAAGTATAAGTACTGTATATAAATATGTTTAGAAAGCAATCATTGTATGTATTGCAATCAATGTTGTAGTGGAAACTTTTATAAGTCGGGGGACGCCCACCCATTTTCTTTTTTTTTTCTGAGAGTGTACAAATGTGAACCAAATGGACCCACTAGGGTCCATTTGTACACTCTGAAAAAAAGGAAACTCATTAATTAACTTTTTTACTATGTCCACACAACAACTCTAAGGTATATCAATGACATAGTAGAAAGAAACTGAGTGGAATTCCCTTTTAAGAGACGTGCTGCATGCACACTTCCATTTGCATGCACCTGCGCAACACAGACAGACACGCTATCATATAAGTATAGCATATTGAGAAAGATTGTTTACAATGGCTAATTGTATCCATAAAAGTAAATGACAAGGCAAAAAACATAGGCCCACTTTTTGCCCCAAAAATATTTTAGATGTGAGAAGTGGGGGGACGCCGTCCTCCTGCGTCACCCCCCTCCACTACACCCCTGATTGCAATGCATATCCAGCTTTTGTGGGAACATGTCAAAGTACAAGAGAAAATAGTGAAGAAATAATCACAACAAGAGCAAAGCAGTGAGTTCAGTCAAGCTTCTTTTTACTGACCATGCCGAACAGAGACCGTCAATCCAGTCCTTAGGATACATCAACACCAGGGGTGGACTGGGAGCTCAGAACGTACCGGGCAATTTTGTCTCAGAGCGGCCCTCTGAAGACCCTTATAATTAGCGTTGCAATCAGGCGTGCAATCTTTGTGGGGGCTCCGGGGCCTGAGCCCCCATGAGAATTTAAGACATAAGGGGCTCTGGGGCTCGGGCTCCCCGAGTCCCCCACCCCCACCCCAGATTCTCTGCGCCTGTTCACACATCAGGGCCATGGTTTCGGGGGTGGAGACTTGCCTATTGTGCATTGACGTCACCTATAGGCAACAGGGCCATCAATGCTAATCAGTCTTTTGTTTACCTGTAGGGTATAGTGTGTAAATTTAAGCTAGGGCTGTGTTGTGCTTACATTTAGTTATTTAGTTTTTATTTAGTTTCAGTTAATGGATATATATATTTTTTTAAACTTTAAAATACATAAGACAAGTATACTGGTGTATCGCAGGGTTTT
Organism: Benthosema pterotum; assembly: GCA_039105355.1. NCBI lineage: Eukaryota > Metazoa > Chordata > Actinopteri > Myctophiformes > Myctophidae > Benthosema > Benthosema pterotum. The sequence goes on along the minus strand of CM076983.1, from coordinate 44,819,640 downwards.
TATAGTTAACTAAAACTAACGAAACCCTGCAATAGGCAGTCTCATTTGAAGAGGACAGAGGGCCGCCAGCACTGATTCGTGGGCCGGTTTTGTGCAGATTTCTTTTTGATTCATTATTATTTTATTTTTTTTAAATTAAAACACGACATTAACGGCCCCTGGGGGGGTCGGCCCACCGGGAAAATGCCCTGTATGCCAGACTGTCAGTCCACCCCTGATCAACACACAGACACAGCAGATACAAACCTACAGCTCCCCAATTACAGTGCAAACGTTTTAGACATCACAGTCAAGTCAGTATGACTCAAAAAAACTCCAATTTCAGCACCAAATTGATCGATTTCCCCTCTCTGTTATTCCCCTCATCCAGGAGTTTCTTGTAGGAATCCTGTTTATTCCTTATTACAGTGACACATGCTAAAAAGCAGAGTGCAACTATTGGCTAGTCAGCAAGGGGGAAAAATGAAAACGATTTGACCTGCCAAACCAAACCTACTCATCTCTGACAGATGAATTTACTCGAAATTTAATCCTTTGCCTCCGTTATGATCTGTCTGCCTGTTGTACATTCATCTAACTGCACTTGATGTATTCTGTGTGAACGGTTACTGTATGTATGTGCTTTTGAGTTGTGCTTCTTCAAGTCAGAGTGCAGTCAGTGCTCTAAAATCTAAAATGCCTACTACTGCACTAATGCTACGATAATAATCTAAAAAGGTTTCTGTAGTTTCTGTCAAATGACAAAAATGCAGCAGAGCTCCTTATACGTTTCAATACGTTTCAAGCTTCCATTGTAGAGGCTTCTCGCCAAAACACTTTGGCACGAAAAAAACCTAATCTAATGTTTCGTTCTCATTCATAAATGATTTGCTAAGACGCCCGGCCTATCTAGGTTTCCATGTCCTCAGGTCAACTGTACAATCCAAAAATAGTGCAGCAAAGAATTTTACGTGCGATCAGAGCGGAACTATGGAGAATGGCTAATCAGATCTGAATCATATGACTAATGCGTGTGCGTGCGCAGATGCATATTTGTGTTTTTGTGTATTTCTCTCTCTCTAAGTATAAGTGTTTGTATGTTTGTGTGCTGTTGTTATTGTGTGTCTATTACATAATGTTGTGTGTGTGTGTGTGTGTGTGTGTGTGTGTGTGTGTGTGTGTGTGGTGTGTGTGTGTGTGTGTGTGTGTGTGTGTAAGCGTGCAGTGTGCGTGCATGTGTGTCTCGTCTACTGGAAAGTACTAGCCTATCTGAAACCGAGTTTGAAAGGATTCTGAGACTGTAACCACATTAGCTATGACTGAACAGGTTTTTCTAACTACATCTTTTTTTTTTTTTACGATTCCTCATGCACAACATTTCCCCAAACAAGAAAAACAGAACATCATCACTCTTGGTAACACTTTAAGCTAAAACATTTGGAAACCACATGCTTTAGGTTGCGGTTCCCTTTCCGCATAATTCAAGTGTAATTAGACAGTAACAACAACATGTCAACATACAACATTGGGTGAGTTGTTGACTTGCTTTTTCTATGAAGCGATACCTAAAGAAAAAAAATCTACTACACATGCTCAGCATTTTTCTTCCCATAACAACAAAAATTAGCTATACATTTTCATTGTTACTGTCTCGTTAAACCGGAATTGGGGAAAAATGAGGCAGTTGTCATTTACAGTTACCACATCCTGCTTTACTCAGCTCTAAACTCTTCAACGATAGACTCTTCTGTTCAAAATCTTACACTGAACTTTTTTTTTGTGTAAATCATTTAAGGCTAATGTATAACTTACTATGTCGCATATTTAGCCGGCAACAGTTGTGGATTTGGCATACGACTTATTAGTATGGACCCCCCCCCCCCCACACTCCTTTAGAAAAACAAAGACTGCTTTAAAGTTTCTTCATGACGACTTTAAACAACTTGTTCCCAATCGTTACAGCACACATAAAACACAAAACCTTGTCTTTTCTCCCGGGTTTATTTTCAAGTTCTTATTTTTTTGCTCCTGCACTCTTTAATCTCCATTTGTATTTATTTATTTTATTCATGACTCATAAAAACCCAGTTATTCTTTCTCTCTTTCTCTCACCCCATCTCTTCCTCTCTTCCTCCCTCGCTCCACTCGTCTACCGGCAGGCCTCTTCCTTCATTTCCTTGTTCTTCCTCACTTCCTCTGCGTGTTTATCCTGCCAAGACACACGAGACAACAATCGTAACATCAGTAACATCATTTGCATTTGTGAAAGCCTTTGCATGAAAGAGAAGAGAACAATGAACATCTCAGCAAAAAAGCGCTATTCAACCACATGTAAAATTAATGAATATCAACAATAAAAATGGAAATGGAAATGTTACTGTTTTTTTCTCCTTTTTATTCAATGCCAAAAGTAGTAAGCACCCTATTGGTCTGAGTTTTTTCCCCAAAGGAAATGTCCTAAAAATGGAGACATCTTATATTTGGGGACTATATTATTTGACATTCACTGTTCTTTTTAAACAAATGGTCTTGAAAAATGTGGGTCGTCTTATAATCATGGTCAAAATATATTTTGAACAACACGGTACATAATTATTTATATAGAATGTTTATTAAGAATAGAATATGGCAATATAGACATTTTCAAGGAGTTGTCATTAAATGTATGGGCATTACCAATTACCAATTAAAGCACAATAAAACAGTTCTGCAGTGTGTGGTTAATTTGACATTATTAACTGCATGCATCAATCAGTTGTCAACATGAGCACAGTTATATAGGCCTACAGTACATGCAATTATAGAATACATTTATTGACCCTTTCATGTGTTTAAGCATTTTTATTTATTGAAAACGGTGTTAAAGTGAATTATAATTGTTTGCCACCTGTCTCTCCTACAGTAATCCACTAGAATGGGGGCAGGTACCAAGTACTGTGGAGGTTTGTTTATTATTCAATATCCAATATGTTAAATGATCCTGTAATGTGGCTCCTGGAATAATGTGTTTGGGATTAGATTTGTGAAAGCATGTAATTGGGTAGAAAACCCAGGGGCCATGTTTGCCAATTACCAACTGATGTCATTTGGAACGTTCCATCTCATCAAAGAGAGTGGGTGGAGAGCAAATATTAAATCAACTGTAGGTTTATCATAAAAAAGAACAGAACTTCTTTGGTTTGAGAAGTTCAAGTCACAATTCTGCCTAGGCACTGTGTACATTATATCATATGATGCACATGGCTGTTTTTATCCATCTTTAATTAAATACCACTGCGGAAAATCTGAATTCCTGGTCAGTTCTTTGGGGCCTCACTAAAACTACGGGAAATTATCAAAAATACAGCTGAACCAGGCTGAACCAAAAGTGAAAGTGTCCAGTGCACTATTGACAAGTGCACTGGAAGAGGATATAAACGTCCTGAGGTTCCTGGCTTATGATAGTGCATTCATTGCTGCAGATCATGACTCTGGGTTCAAGGTATGGGAGTAATAGAGGTATGACGGCTTGGTGTGTACTGGAGAAGGACGGGTTTTTAGAGAGCTTTACAGATTTGAAGGAAAAATACAGGTTGGATAAACAGGACTTTTTTTTTAGATACCTTCAATTGAGGGATTATTATAGTAAAGAGATTAAAGGGAAACCCTCCATGGAAACGAATGGTATAATACAAACGTTGAAAAATATATATAAAGGGAAGAAGATAAGAATCGTATCAGCAATGTCTATAAATTTGATGAGAGACGGTCATTCAACTGAATATATTAAAAAGAAGTGGGAAAACGAAACGTAATGTGGAAATTACAGAAAAAGAATGGCTGCTGATGTGGAGGACGCAATTTACCAATTTGTGGATATGGAGGGAGTTCTCTTGGAAAAATTTGATTAGGTTCTTCATATCACCAAAGATTAAGAGTAAACAAGCAAAGACACCAGTAAAATGTTGGCGGGAATGTGGGCAGGTGAATGTCGATCACAGTCATGTTTTCTGGAAGTGTCATAAAATAGGGAGTTTTTGGGAAATGACAAAGGACAAAAAGCAATTTTGCAGATATTGGGATATGAAGTAAATATGGATTGTAAAGTGCTGTATTTGGGAAGTCTGGTGGAGGAGGGAATGCAAGAAGAGACAAATATTTAGTCAAAATTTCATTAGCAGCAGCAAAGAAGGCTATTACCACGAAGTGGGGGCAGATAAACCCCCCAAGTCAAGAGCAATGGGAAGTAAAGGGCTAGTAGAAGACATAATTCTACTAGACCTAATGAAAAGTAATTCTACTATTCATAATGGAAAAACTGACATTCAAACTCAGACTACAGGAAGATCGAATGGAGGCATGCTGGTGGACATGGGAGGAAGATGTGAATTGATGAGAACTATGGGAGGGGGGAATGGGCTGGATTTGGAACGTGATATGTGGAGTATGTGGTGTGGAAAAGACTTGTTTTTGTTTTTTTTGTTTTGTTTTGTTTTTTGTTTTGTTTTGTTTTGTTTTGTTTTTGTCTATTTGTAAATGGAAAATTAATAAAAATCTAAGTGAAAAAAAAGGCTTTCTTCAGACCTCCATTTCTTGGGAACACAGAATGGGGGAACTTTTTTTTTATCATGTCCACCCAGCACCTCTAGGGTATACTAATGACATATTACAATATTGAAAATGGGTGGACTTCCCCTTTAAGGTTCTGCATCATTTAGTGTAGCAGTAGCACTGAAGCAGCCTTTCCAACTAGCTAGCCAGCATGCACAATAACAGAACCAGCTGTTGTTGGACCTGAACGAAATGGAGCCTTCATTACTATAATTGTTAACACCTGTGTTTACAATCCCATGCCAATGTGGCAGCTGTGAACAAAGCTCTATTCGGGGATGGTTAATATTAATCACATGCCTGCTCTAGTCTAGACTACACCACCTGACAATCCTAAAAATGATAATCTAGAAGAGTAAACAAAATATGTAAGACTTTCTTTCGTAAATCGGTACCTTCTCTTGCAGCCTCTCCAACATGGCGGCCAGCAGAGCCTCTCGGTTCTCCTTGTTGGCCTCCATCTTCTGCTCCAGCTTCTCCTTGGCGTTCTTGATGAAGTTGTTGTTCTCCTCGAAGGCCTTCTGGATGACCTCACGCTCATGCTCCCTCTTCTCTGCAAGGTGCTTCAGCAGCTCCGCCTCCTGGCACTAGAGGGCGACATACGACGAGGTTCATTCACCCAGTGTTGCCAACTGCCAAAATCCAAAATGCACTAGTGGCACTTCCAAAATGCACTAGAACAGGGGTTTTCAACCTTTTTCATCCCAGGGACCACCATTTATTCAGAATTTGAGCCACGGACCACCATTTGACAACATTTTAGCTCCACAGACGCTAAAAGTAAAGATTTATTTTGCTTTTTGACCACAATAAGCAAAATTGTATTTGGGAAACCAAACAGCCCAACATACAGATCAAAATGACCATTAATCTTCTACATTCTTTAGTTGTGTAGACTTGGGCTAATTGACATGATGAACATTTTAACTCTTGAGAGTGTAAAAATGAAACCAAATGGACCCGCAAGGGTCCATTTGGTTTCATTTTTACGTTCTCAAGAGTTACATCTGGTTAAACAACTTAGCTGGGGACCCCCTGGAACCTTCTCAGGGACCACTGGTGGTCCCCGGACCACCTGTTGAAAACCCCTGCACTAGAAGAATGCGCTAGAGCAGTGGTTTTCAAGTATTTTCATATCTGGGCCAACTATTTATTTTATTTTATTATTATTTATTATTTTATTTTAGCCACGGACTACCATTTGATTGGTTGAGTTTAGTCTTTCGGACTAATTTATTAGAAATAACCTGGTAAAATGTTGGTCAAAATAGCAATTCCTCTACATTTTCTTTCTTTCTTTTTTTTTTTTTTTTTTGCAAATATTTTTATTGAGGCTTTGAAAACTCACAGAACATTCATAAAATAAAATGTAAAATTGCCTTTTCCTCTACATTTTCTAAATGTGTCAATTCTTGAAAATTATGTAATCCAGATTTAATTAAATATAACTTGGATTCATTTTACACTCTCAAGAGTTACAGATCTATAAGGGTCCATTTGTTTACCAGTGGTCCTGTCTAGGAAGGAAGGAGGACTCACCAGCAAAAAAAGCACTAGATTTTCTGCCAGGAGTTTTTCACTAATTTTGACGCTAGGGGGGGTCTGGAAAAAGAGCTTTTAAAATATTAGTGACAAATGCGCCAAGTTGGCAGCACTGCATTCACCATAGACAAGGGGGCAAGAAGATGATGGTAGTTGACAACAGCAAACAGTACCTGTACAGGGCTTGACACTAACACTTGCCCGCTTGCCCGGGGCAAGTAAAAAAAAAAATGGTGGGGCAAGTGAAGACTGCTACCTGGTTGCCCGATCGGGCAAGTGTGCAACTTAGTGCACTATAACACAACACAAGATAAATTTGTCTTGAAGGCACATCAAAACATACACATCAAAATGACCATTAATCTTCTACATTCTCTAGTTGTGTAGACCTGGGCTAATTAAGGTGATGAATTTTAACTCTTGAGAGTGTAAAAATGAAACCAAATGGACCCGCAAGGGTCCATTTGGTTTCATTTTTACACTCTCAAGAGTTACATCTGGTTAACCAACTTAACTGTGGACCACCTGGAACCCTCTCAGGGACCACCTGTTGAAAACCCCTGGTTTAAAGCACCCAAGTAGGAAGTAAACTTAAATGCAAAATTTACAATATATTTTTGGGGGGCAAGTGACCATGACCTGAGGGCAAGTAGAACCTCACTTGCACTTGCCCGATGGGCAAGTGCCTCGGAGACCTTAGTGTCAACCCCTGCCTGTACTGGCCTATCACTGCTATCAGACAGTGATTTTGTATACCAGGCGTTCATACCAAGAGGGCAAAGGTGAGAGGGATAAACTTGCTTTGCTTCCTGACTCTAGGATGAAGGTAGAATGAAAATGAACTTATGATCCATTCTTTAACTCCTTGGACACTGAACTAAATATTGGACCCAATCATCAGTTCATCACAAGGCAAATAGCCTAAGATTTATAACATATTCATACTAAGATGGATTATTTTAGCGAGACAAATTCGGATTTTTTTCACTTTATCAATTATTCTTTAACCCGTGGGTTTTCAACAGGTGGTCCGGGGACCACCAGTGGTCCTTGAGAGGGTTCCAGGTGGTCCCCAGGCTAAATGATGGAGAGTTGGTTAACCAAATGTAACGCTAATTCAGATGATGAATATTTTAACTCTTGAGAATGTGAAAATGAAACCAAATGGACCCGCATTTAATTTAAAGTCTACACTGTTTTGTTTGCAAAGTCCAGCCTGGAATTGTGAACAAAACCAAAAGAATGCTTTAGTTTTAGGTCTTTGGGGCTAAAATGTCATCAAATGGTGGTCCGTGGCTCAAATGTTGAATAAATGGTGGTCCCTGGTGTCAAAAACCCCTGCTTTAACCCATCAACAAACTCAGGAAGTCAGGAAGAGTCTCTTTGTAATTTGCAGTTTGACATACGACAGATAGGGGGCTCTCATATACAGTATAGGTATCTATGGGGGACTCTGAGAGGAGAAAACCATAGATGTGGAGAAAACAGTGACTACTTAGGAGATCATTTGTAGGCTTTGTAGTCCATTACTCCATTTCACCAATGGCAAAATCCAAGGTGGTGCATCTTGCGTGTAAATAAGAGTATCTTTGGGTCATCTTCGTCCGTGTTGCGCAAAAAGTTAAAACATTGGAAGATCAGACAGATCAGTGAGATCTGCGATCCATACAGGACAACCACCTATCTGAGTCCCGCATCTCTAGGCCAAAATTCTTTAGGTTAGCTTACGCTAGACTTTTTGTCACAATTAACAAGCAGGGTAACTAAGTAGTAGCAGGGTAGCCTACAGTGGTTTAAAAAGCACTCTTTTTTTGAAGAGACACTAGGCTTTTTTTCTTCTTTTTTTTAAGATTGTGTCATTTGGCAAAGGAGTATTTATTTAGACTGGCTACAGCTAGACTGTAATCAGCTTTTGACAATAAAGTGGGTTATAATGAGTCTGGCTTATTAGCCAGGCTTAGTATTTATTGGAATGGACTTCAAAAATCATTGGCACATGCCACATGGCACTGAGTACACATTTTCACCTTCCATCATTCATTACTGTGAAATGAATCCATGATTGTTAATTTCTTGCTTTAGGCTTTTTCCTTTCCTTTCCTACAAGCTACAGTATGTCCGTCCCGTGACCCCTAACTTGTCTCTATTGCAGGGGTGGGCAATTATTTTTCCCAAGGGGCCAAATGAGATACACAACATATTGTGGAGAGCCAAGACAAAAGGCTGAACTAAAGTCTGTGTAATATTAATTTAATTTCAAGATAAAAGTATAAGCGTAAGAGTAAGACCAACCATTTTGACACCAGGGCCCTCTATTAATTCAGAGTTTGAGCCACAGAGGACCATCATTTGATAACATTTTATCCCCACAGACCCCAAAACTAAAGATTTGTTTTGCTTTTTGTCCACAATTCCAGGCTGGATTTGGGAAACAAAACAGTCAAACATACAGATCAAAATGACCATTAATCTTCTACATTCTCTAGTTGTGTAGTCTTGGGCTAATTCACATGATGAATATTTTAACTCTTGGGAGTGTAAAAATGAAACCAAATGGACCCGCAAGGGTCCATTTGGTTTCATTTTTTACGCTCTCAAAGAGTTACATCTGGTTAACCAACTTTCCATATTTAACTGGAACTCTCTCAAGGACCACTGGTGGTCGCCAGACCACTGGTTGAAAACCACATAATGCCCATGTGCGCTCTATTGTCATCTTTGTTTCTATCTTCTTCTCTTTGCAACCCTCTCTCACCTTTCTCCTCTCCTCGGCAGCCTCCAGTTTCTTCTGGATCTCCTCCAGGGAGGGGTCTCGGCGCTGCGGCATGGAGGTGTTGAGGTCCGGCACGCCGTCAAAGGATGGCGGCTTGAGGATCACCTCGAAGGCCTGGCCAGAGGCACGTTTGTTCAGTTCAATCACCTCCACGTCCTTGATGACGCACCATCCGCCCAAGTCCACGGCATCTGTCAAGGTATGGTATGCATACAGTCAGTGTTGCCAACTTGGCGCATTTGTCGCTATATTTAGCTCTTTTCCAGACCCCCCTAGCGCCAAAATTAGTGAAAAACTCCTGGCGGAAAATCTAGTGCTTTTTGGCTGGTGAGTTGGGGCGAAATTGACTGACAGGCGCCAGAGATAAAAAGCCTCATTTTCACCATTTTCCCTCCTATGACAGTGGTTTTCAACCAGTGGTCCCCAGGCTAAATGATGGACAGTTTTGTTAACCAGATGTAACTCTTTGAGAGCGTAAAAATGAAACCAAATGGACCCTTGCGGGTCCATTTGGTTTCATTTTTACGCTCTCAAGAGTTAAAATATTCATCATGTGAATTAGCCCAAGTCTACACAACTAGAGAATGTAGAAGATTAATGGTCATTTTGATCTGTATGTACCAGAAGTGCCACTAGTGCATTTTGGATCTTGTCAGTTGGCAACACTGCCAGGCAAGCATCTAACGCATTCTAGTGCATTTTGGAAGTGCCACTAGTGCATTTTGAATTTTGGCAGTTGGCAACACTGCATACAGTATGATAGGGGTGGGCAAAAAAAAAAAAAAAAAAAAAAAAACGATATGCCAATATATTGGCATATCGATGGCCTATTCATTAATTTGTTCATGTCAGTAAGACTGGCTGCATTGATGTGTGTGATTGCATTTTTTTGTTAGTTATATTGTTTAAAATTGCTTTAAAATGATCTAGTTTGAACTGGTCACTGTGCATATTTTGCAGGATTTTCATCATTTTACTGTACTGTATTTTACTTGATGATGACACCATCAAGTTCTGTTTGTTAATGATTTTTCTTTTAGGATCTTTTTTTCTGAGGGCGTACAAATGGAACCAAATGGACCCGTCAGGGTCCATTTGGTTCCATCTGTACGCCCTCAGAAAAAAATCTTGAAAATGGTTGGAATTCCCCTTGTTCTAGTATAATACAAACAATAAAAACACAGTCATTTGTGTGGGGGGAAATGTCATATATCGATATATCAAATCGAATCGCAGCATAACTAAGATCGCAATATAAATCGAATCAGGAACCTAAATATCTTGTATCATATTGTGATGTAAGTGAATTGTACCACCCCTATATGATATACAGTACACCAGTATGTACAGTATATTCTGTCAGAAAAACCTTCTACAAAACATATTTTTAATTAGGGACTAGAAGATTAAGTGAAAAGGCTCTGCAAAGCTTCTGTCAACATTATAGGACCACCAGCAGTCTGGCACTTAACTGGGCTATGATGTTATACTTGGCATTGCAGAACATTTTCCAAAACATCTACTGTAATTTCTCAATTCTTGAGGAACATTTGGATTCCATTAATTTAAGGAAAACCTTGAAACTTACTTGATTGGTAATATACACATACGACACGAAAATTAATTGCACTGATATTAACCTATTTATTAGGCATAAAATACATTAAGATTTAGTGTTGAATTGATGCAAGATGCGAGGGGTACTAAATCCTTGGAGAAAACATTGGTTTAGGCTACCAACCATTTTTAAATGTCCATAAATTCATAACCTTGCAGTGAGGTTTAGAGACACATGAACACAATTATTCAGGTTGTAATGACTGGAAACTGGTCTATGTTTGGGGTGTTGTTCTTCAATGAGTCTTTCGACTTAGTATTACCAAGTTGCATTTTTTGTTTGTTTGCTTGTTCATGAACAATACTGCATTGTGATGGTGGAGTTCATTTCTACAGGAGAAACACCAGAAGATACCCTTTGAAAATGTTACAAAAAACGTACAGGGTTAACACTTAAGGGGGAAGGTGTCACACTTTGCCTATTGCGAGGTAGAGTTTGCCACAAGGCACTGGTTGAAAACACTCAAAACTATTATTTAATTACTGGGAAAAGTGGAGTTGTTGGATACAGAGAATTGTGTTGACAGACTTGAAACAGACAGACTTGAGGAACAAACGTATTTACACCAACTTGGCAGTTTGGCCTTGGGTCCTCACTCCAGCCCTGCGCTGACTATTTTCAGTGGGAAGCCTCCCCACTTATAAAGGCTAAGCCCCTCCCATGGACCGTACCAATGCCTGAATTGATTGCACAATTACCGAGGTTAAACAATGTCCAGAGACATCCCAGTTCAGATTTCATGTACACATTTAAAGTGCCACACATTACTGATTAAAAATATCCACATAATATAATCATAATTAGTACTCAATGTCCCTTTTACACAGTGTTGGTAGGTTCCCTGAACACATACCCACAGTTGGTTTGCTCCCTACTGTGGAACCAACAGTCAATTATCAATCAATCCTCCACAAACAATCACACACTATAATTCAAACAACACAACTCTTAATCAAATAATACCTTCATCCCTTAACTGTGATAAATTCACCCCCAGTTGCAGGCTGAACTGCCAGAGGGGGTGAATTTAAAAATACATTTTTGTTCCAGTCTTTACCGGTGATGGTACCCAAAAAACAATTCATAGAATGGGATAAATGGATATCGAGATTTATATGGGGTGGGAAGAAGCCAAGAATTAGATATGAAACTCTGCAGCTTCCCAAAAATAAAGGAGGTATGGCTCTACCAAACTTGAGAGAATATTTCAACGCAGCACAACTTAGACCATTAACATGCTGGTGTAAACCGGGTTACATTACAAGGTGGAAAGAAATGGAACTGGAATTTAAAGGATATCAGATGCAACATTTATTGACAGATAAAGGCATGTTCATGAAATTGAAGAAAGATCTAGGGCCAATCACTACATTTACAATCGAAATATGGTATACAATAGTTAGAAAACACAAAATAGAAAAAGAAATAAGAATACTTAGTTGGCCAGCATATGATACACGCTTTAAACCAGGAATTATTGATCAGAGATATAAAAGATGGGCAACGTGGAACGATATAACGGCAATGTGTACAGTGGTAGAAAAAGGGAAGTTGCAGAGCTTTGAAAATCTAAGGGCAAAGCATGATTTGGACAAACATGATTTCTTCCGATACCTGCAATTGAGGAACTATTTTGAAAAAGAAATAAAAACTGACTGGAAAAGCGGAATCGTGGAGATCATGGTCCAAGCATACGGGAAAAATAATAAGCGCAGGGTAATATCGGCCCTTTATCAGGAATTGATGGCAAGCAAAGATGCCTCTACGCTATATGTTAAGAAAAAATGGGAATGCGGGCTTGGGATACAGATATCGGATGAAGACTGGAACAATGTTTGTGAGATACAGTGCACATCCACAAGCTCCAGAATGTGGAGGGAATTCTGCTGGAAAAATATGATTAGATATTTCATAACTCCAAAAGTGAAAGCAAAAATGAAGGGGAGTCAACAGCCATGCTGGAGACTAAAGATCTCAACGGGCCTGAAAATTAAGGCCCGGCCCTACCCGGCCCTAACAGTTCAGGCCCTAGGCCCTACCCGGCCCTACTAAATGGAATACATTTTAGGCGCTACCCGGCCCTAAACTGTCGGGTTTGGGCAAAATTTGAGAATTCACCACAGATTAAAATTGAAAATCAATCAGCACCATCTTCATAATGGGTAAATACAGAAAATAACTATTATTCTTACTATATTAAAATAATTCAATATATATATTATTTTTTCATGGGGCCCAAGGCCCTACCCGGCCCTATTGATTAGGATAGATTTTCGGCCCTACCCGGCCCTAAATGTCGGGTCGGGCCTGTTCGGGTTCGGTCCTGGTCGGGTTTGGGCAGAGTTTGAGAACTCTACTGGAGACTATGTGGAGCAAAAGATGTAGATCATGAACATATATTCTGGAGTTGCCCCAAGATAGACACATATTGGCATGATGTATGGTCAGAGATAAAGGAAATCCTGAGTTACGATATTCCCAAGAACAGTATGATACTGTGTTTGGGCAATCTGACACAGGACACCATACAGAGTGAGGATCTATATCTGGTCAAAATACTATTGGCAGCTAGTAAGAAAGCAATTACCAGGCAGTGGCTCAAAACGGAACCCCCGGTTTGCGGGCAGTGGATGTGCATTGTGGAAGAAATATTTAAAATGGAAAGAATGACTTATGTACTGAGGTTGAAAGGAGATCTTTTTAATTATAAATGGGAAAAATGGACTAATTATAGAATACGACAAAATGTCACCAACCATAATAACGGAATTGTGAATGAACAACTGGACTGAGGACTTTTTACAGACTGTTAATAATTGAGGACTGTTTACAAAACGTTGCTGTACCTGCTACACTTTTTATTTTATTGTATTTTTTGTTAACTCGTTGTTTTTGACCTGCTGAAATCAATAAAAATTAAGTTAAAAAAAAAAAAAAGAAAAATACATTTTTCACACTTTTAGACCACATCTGTGGTCATTATATAGCCATACCCAACAATACATGTCCCAAAATGGGAACATTTCCACTTTTGTGTATTTTTAAATAAAAAATACTGTATGTGATATCATGTTTATATTACCTTCTGCTTTGTATGTAGGCTTATCTGCAGTCTGTGGATTCAGGCAGGCACACAACAGAGACACCAGGGGGAGCTCTTTCATCTTCTCTTTGTAGGCTGAGGACAGAAGGACACACATTTTTTACAGTTTATGGCAAACTGACATGTAGGCATGCGCACGCGCACACACACACACACACACACACACACGCACACACACACACACACACACACACGCACACACACGCACGCACGCACGCACGCACGCACGCACGCACGCACACGCACGCACGCACGCACGCACGCACGCACGCACGCACAGCTTGTGTGTGGCCACCGAGAGCAGAATCTCAATCTCCTTTTTAAGAAAATAATTGGCATCATTAGTAATAATTGCATTGCTGGCAATAATAAAACAATTATCTACCAATTAGTCTCTGCTTGGAGAAAAATGTGCGATGCATTTCTGTCGAATGCAGGAAGAGGAGTTGGAACTGGTGTAAGTAATTGGAAACAAAACCGATTCCATAAAAGAAACAATAATAACTCAGTTATTATTATTTAATGATACTAATGCAGACCTCTACCATGCATGGAGTCATTAAGATTAGATTAGTTGTCAATATCTTTGCGTGGTGGAATAAAAATGTTTATTTGATAAGGGGGTCACAAATGATGAGGAAATGATGATTCAATCTTCATTAATTGTTACCTTTACTCCGAAGAGTTTGGTTCTGTCTGTACACTCTTAAAGGGGAATTCCACCCATTTTTATCATTTTTTCTGAGAGCGTACAAATGTTAGGGTTCATTTGGTTCCATTTGTACGCTCTCAGAAAAAGAGAAGCGTCTAAAGAAATCCATTAACATGGTGAAAATACATCTTGATGATGTCATCAAGATGTTTCACCATGTCAGTGGTTTTCTTCAGACCTTCCATTTCTTGGGAACACAGAATGGGGGAACTTTTTTTTATCATGTCCACCCAGCACCTCTAGGGTATACTAATGACATATTAGAATGTTGAAAATGGGTGGACTTCCCCTTTAATATACATTGTCATAATGTGGGTTCAGATAGAGGTAGCCTGGCTAAAGCCAGACCGAATCAGCTGTTGGCAAAAACATTGACCGGTCTGGAATAGCTCAGTTGTACAGTCATTTCCTGATCCAGAAAACTGGGGTGACCAATCAGGACACAGTATTATTCAACTACGTTTGCTTACTGTGTCCTGATTGACACCAATGTTGTTATTGATGCTTTTCTGGCCTAAAATGAGTTCTGTAGCCGATAATGGCATTTCTCCTGCCCCCCCCCCCCCCCAATTGGGAAATGTTACATCCGCCCCTGGACAAACTTGGCGTGTGTAGGGTGACCAGATGTCCCTCTTTGCGTGGGACAGTCCCTCATTTCCTAGACTTTTCAAGTGTCCCACAAATTGAGACTCTGTCCCACACAGGCATCAGTGTTCAAAATTCGTAGTGCCCTAATAGTTGGATTTTTGTTGCATCATTTCCTGCTATGTTTTTTTTTTTTAATAATCCCCCTTATGGTACCACTATATTTCCACACTCACTCTTAGAGAGGCCACATCGCATGCTGTCGTATCAAAAAATAGCTGAGATCTACAATCTCAAAACGCGTCGCGGTGCGACGTGTTTTGAGATAGTAGATCTCAGCTATTTTTGATTTTAGTTCAGCTGTTTTTGCTATATACGTGAAATGAAATCCTGAAGTATTTTTGGAATATTGACATCAAGATGTTAATCATTTGCTAACTACATTTTGTCCTGTTTCCACACTCGACCTGCCCCACACGTGCAACAATTCTGTCCTTCAAATGAACAGTTTGGATCTGGTCACCCTAGGCGTGTGTCTGTGTTGATTGTTCATTTGACTGCTGTCACTCACCTGCCAGAGTCATTTTGTCTCAGGGTCGGTCTCTTGCAGTCTGTCTGTCTGTCTGTCTGTCTGTCCGTCTGTCTGTCTGTCCGTCCGTCTGCCTGTCTGCCTGACAGTGTTTCTGTCACTCCAGGGAAAACGATGACCCTTCGAGACTTTGTATCTGATAGACAGAAAGGTAGAGAAAGAAATACATAATGAGATACAGGAAGAGAAAAAGATAGAGACGGTCTAAAAAAAAAGAGAATGGCGAGTTGCCACATGATGTGAGGAATACTGGGAGTGATTATTTTTGAGGGGGGCAACAGCCTCTCCTATATTCACCTTTTGATCTGTGTAACACAAATTAAAGGGAAATTCCACCCATTTTCAAAAAATTCCTGAGAGGATACAAATGTTCCATTTGTAGCCTCTGAGGAAAAAGGGGTCTGAAAGAAAAATCATTAACATGGTGAAATACATCTTGATGATGTCATCAGATGTATTTCACCATGTTAATGATTTTTTCAGACCTCCATTTTTAGGAAATACAGAATTGGGGGAACTCACCTCTCAACATCTCTAAGGTATATTAATGACATTAAAATATTAATGACATATTGAAAATGGGTGGAGTTACCCTTTAAGACCAAACACAAACATTGCATAACACCATAACGTTGATGACGAAGGTCATCAAATGATGATGACCTAGATGGCACCTCACTTCACATGGGTGTGATTTTGTATTGTATAAACTATGATTATACTGCATAATTCCTGTTGATTCTTCTTTGGGAGTGTGTGTGAGTGTGTGTGTCACACTGATCGGTCCAACAGTACCCATGAGATTAGCTGACAGACAGTAGACGGACAGCCTGGGCAAAAGACTCCCAGACTGTCTGGCAGGGACAATAAATACATTCCATTGTCATTTGTAGACTCTCTGAATGGGTAAAAGAAAACGTTTTTTTTTGTATGTATGAAAATCAGGCTCAAATGTCATGATGGAACTCCAGTGAAGAAAAAAACAAAAAAAAGAGGGAAAAATAGGAAAGGGACATTTAGTAACATTTAGGGTTGGCAAATCTCATTGGAAGCCTAGGCTAGGGAGACCAACTCCAAGAACTGAAGTAGTCGTAATTAATTATATTGTACCGACAGATTAGTTAAAATTCAGTTCAAATCATATTAATTAGTCTAGGATTGGATAGCGGTATATTGTTCGGCACGGTATATTAACAGTTTTTACATGCTCATCCGTGCTAATTAAAGCAAATGACATCTGCTCAGACAAAGATATTAGAGCAAAGCTGAGAGAGAGAGAGAGAGAGAGAGAGAGAGAGAGAGAGAGAGAGAGAGAGAGAGAGAGAGAGAGAGAGAGAGAGAGAGAGAGAGAGATGAAAGGAAGGAAAGAGCCCAAAAATCAAAGCCAAGGGTAACCACTCCCATCATCAGCTGCTTCCTCCTCCTCTCTGTCTGTCTCTCTCTCTCTCCTCCATGTTACTGTAGATAGATGGTATGCTCAGAACTGAATTTATGTACATGTGACGGATGCTGTAAATCTGTCCCTCCTCTGCCATGCAGGCCTTCATGAAGGAGAACTCCATAAACACTACTTTTACAGTATATCACCTGCAGAGACGACAGAATCCCTCCCCAATCCAACGCAAAAAAAGGCATATACCGTATGTATCAAAGACAAACGGTACGCGTCAAAGACAAGCGGTATGTATCAGTGTTTACTCTACAAATAATAGTAGTACTGTATATAAAAAAGAACCTAAATCAGAGAAGAAGCTCTCTCTAAACTGTTTGCAGTGGTTTACTGTGTGAAAATGGCTGCCTGTGAGGCTGAGACAGAGAGGGAGAGAGGGAGAGAGAGAGAGAGAGAGCTAGAGGGGTCTCATTAAGTGCATTCACTCCTCTGACATGTCCCCCAGAAGACTACAGTACCACACAAGGACGTGTATGAAAAACCCTCATACTGCATGCATGTACACGTGTGCAGCACGCTGCGTACACTACACACACATTGAATGATACGTGTGCTGCTCTGTGCATACAAGCACACATTTGACCCACCCACCCTCCCACCCACACACACACACACACACACACACACACACACACACACACACATGCACACGCGCGCACACATACTGTATGCGCATTATTGCTCAATATAGTGTCCAGTGCAATAACATCCATTTTCTGCTGTAAAGGACACCTCAAAGAAGACGCATGCATGCAGACAGACACGTGCGCGCCTCACAGATGCACACGTGCACGCACGCACGCACGCACGCACGCACGCACGCACACACACACACACACACACACACACACACACACACACACACACACACACACACACACACACACACACACACACACACACACACACACACACACACACACACACACACACACACACACACACACACACACACACTGAAGCACCTGCTCTCCTCATCTTGTGAAAGCACCCAGGTTGCTGATAAGTAAAATGTTTCCTGCAGGGGTAAGCTGTCCATTGCATTCATCAATAGAGAAACAGAGAGAGGGAGAGAGAGAGAGACAGATGGACAGAGAGACAGAGAGAGAGAGAGAATGCTGCAGAGGGATTTTCAATGGAGTCGTAAAAAGGCCACACTACATATAATACACTTGGAGAAGAGTTGAGTGATGACAGCAATTTTTGTGACATGATAGTGATGATACTGAGCTCTGATGACAGTGAAAGAACGGTGTGTAACACCAAGGATTTTGCTGTTAGGTCATCATCTACAGGGGCGGATCTAGGCATGGGCATGGGGGGGGGGGGGGGCAATGCCCCCCTAAATGCCCAGTCTGCCCCACCAAACATGATGGCATGCAAAACAACCCAAGATATTTCAGTGCTTATATTTAAAAGTATTTGAAACACTACTACAGACTACAGATCGGTAAATGGTACCGACGGCTTCCGCCCCCATACCATTTTCTTCTATCCACCCCTGATCATCTATATTCCGATGTACCCCACCATTCAGTGTTTTTGTTTGTTCTCAATATTTACAACACTGTTACGCTTCTTTTTTTTCCTTTTGCACCTGGTGTGCTATTATAGCTGAGTCTGGTAAATGTACACTTTGGGTGATTAGCCCAACTCAATTTTCTGAGTGACTGAGCAAATATAGGATGTTTAGACTGGACCAATCGATGAGGACGACCCTCATTAGATGCTGTAGAGAACAAACTTCTCATTATACATGATGGTCTACTCTGGAAGACCATTGGTTCTCCTCAGCGCTCCTTAGGGGTTTCAGAATCCAGCTAAAATGATTTCTAGAAGCCAGGGGCGGATCTAGGCATAGGCATGGGGGGGCAATGCCCCCCTAAATACCCAGTCTGCCCCCCCAAACATGATGCCATGCAAAACAACCCAAGATATTTCAAATTCATATTTTAAATGATCTGAAACACTACTACTGCTACTGACTACAATTTTGGCACCACTAAACCAACAGCATTTCATCATTGAAAACAGAAAACTCTCATGAAACTGCGTGTCTTCAACAACAATTGATGTTATTATTGATGCTTTACTTGACCCGTAACCGAAAATGGTATGGGTGCGGCTTCATCGCCCGTGGCGCGAAGCGACACGGGCGATGAAGCCGCCCCCATACCATTTTCTCTTGCCCCTCCAACATATTCTCTTGCCCCCCCAAACGGGACATGCTATATCCGCCCCTGCTAGAAGCCTGAAGGTCTGAATTCCCCCTATTACAGAACTTACCGATCTGTAACTCAGAAAGTGTGAAATGAGCACTGACTTGGCCTGGTGGCACTATACAACCTCCCAATAGGCAGCTTGACAGCACAACGCAGGTTCGAGACCCCGATCCTTTGCAGTGTGTCACTAAAAGTATATGTATCTCAGGGGTGCCCACACTGTTTTGACTTGAGAGCTACTTTCAAAATGAGCGTCTCAACAAGATCTACACATCAAAAATCTGATGTTCCATTAATGAAAATCCATTTCAAAGCTTTGAAATATAGTAGTGATGGTGTTACTTACTGTTATAGTGTTTAAGAATAATACACTTATAATGAAAAATAGAGGGGGAGAATTGGAAGGTTTTCCTGTTTATGCTATTACTGACGTTTGAAAACAGTATTTGAGGTTTGAGTTGACAGTTTGTGATGTTGAGTTTAGCCTCTTGCACCCAAAACTAAGAACTTTCACATTTTTTTGTCCACAATTCGTCCACAATAACAGTTATTCTCCATTTTCTAATTGAACGGACCCTTGAAAATTATTTAATTCAGATGTTTAAATATAATTTGACTCTTGAGAGCGTTAAAATGAAACCAAATGCTCTCAAGAGTTACAGATCTATAAGGGTCCAAGTGCTGGGGAGACTGTCATGTGA
>CM076983.1:44732276-44794776 GCA_039105355.1 Benthosema pterotum | reverse complement strand
AATTATATATTTCCTAAAAATGGAGGTCTGAAAAAATCATTAACATGGTGAAATACATCTGATGACATCATCAAGATGTATTTCACTAACATTTTTTTTTTCAGATGCCTTTTTCTTGAGAGGGTACAAATGGAACCAAATGGACCCGCTAGGGTCCATTTGGTTCACATTTGTATCCTCTCAGGAAAAAATGAAAATGGGTGGAATTCCCCTTTAATATCAGGAGTATAAACTAAGCCACAAATTAGAAGATCTACAACCTCGTGAGCGATGTTTTTTGCGTGATGAATTGGGGCATTTGTTTTACAAAAAATAAATATCCTATTGGCCTGAATATAAGACAGGGTTTTTCCCCCCAATGGTATCCCAAAAAATGGAGTCGTCCTATAATTTGGGGACTATTTTATTTGACATTTAATGTTCTATTAACACAAATGAGTCTTGACGAATGGGGGTCGTCTACAGAAATAAAATGGATAGCTAATAATATTAGCTATCCATTTTGTTTCTGTAGACGACATATTATGTGGAGGTACAAGGTTCTGTGTGATATCAACGGATTGTGCACCATGTGCTAACACCGCCCTGAACAGAGAGAGGAGAGAGAGAGAAGAGAGAGAGAGAGAGAGAGAGAGAGAGAGAGAAGAGAGAGAGAGAGAGAGAGAGAGAGAGAGAGAGAGAGAGAGAGAGAGGAGGTCACAGTCACATTAGGGTGTGTCCTGTTGCCACTGTCCCCTCTCTCTCTCTCTCTTTTTCTCTCTCTGTCTCTCTCAGGGGCGGATGTAACATTTTCCAATTGGGGGGGCAGGAGAAAATGGTATGGGTGTGATTTCAGCGCCCGTGTCGCTTCGCGCCACGGGCGATGAAGTCACACCCATACCATTTTTGGTTACAGGACTGTTATTAGGCAATTAAGCATCAATAATAACATCAGTTGTTGTTGAAGTTGCAACAGACACGCAGCATGCATAAAGCTAAAGGTCTGACTCAGAGAGTTTTCTGTTTTCAATGATGAAATGCTGTTGGTTTAGTGGTGACACAGCTGTAGTTAGTTCGTAGCAGTAGTAGTAGTGTTTCAAATCATTTGAATTATACGCACTTTAATTTGAAATATCTTGTGCTGTTCTGGATGCCATCGTGTTTGGTGGGGCAGACTGGGCATTTAGGGGGGCATTGCCCCCCCATACCCATGCCTAGATCCGCCCCTGCTCTCTCTCTCTCTCTCTCTCTCTCTCTCTCTCTCTCTCTGATCTCTCCTTTTTTCATCTCCTCTCTCCTCTGCTGCACATATAAAGCACCAGCCATTGACAGGAAATTCTCATCTCTCTCTGTACACACACACACACACACACACACACCCACACACACACACACACACACACACACACACACACACACACACACACACACACACACACACACACACACACACACACACGTGCACGCATGTGCACGCACACACACACATCCTGGAAATGAGATCACTTGAAAGAAGACAGAGATTGAGCAGGAGGGAGTAAGAGAAACGTGTGTGTGTGTGGGGGGTGTGTGTGTGTGGGGGGTGTGTGTGTGTGTGTGTGTGTGTGTGTGTGTGTGTGTGTGTGTGTGTGTGTGTGTGAGTGCGCGTGTGTGCACTGTCATTTACATGTTTTACTTCACTTGTGAGGATAGGAAATGCACCCCACAATGGTAGACACATTTTCAGATAGATTATTATTTTTAAAGGTCCACTTCACTACTTTTCATTTTTCAACCTGCCTTCACATAATTGGTCTTCACAAATGTTGATGATGGCGACATTGGCGACATTCTTTTCAACTTGAACTGTGGATATAGTTCAAACACCCGTCCCATAATTTATTTCTGAGTAGGATTAAATTGTGCATTTTTATCATAATTAGTGTGGGGACCAATTACATTAAAATATGTTAAAAAGCAGTGCAGTGGTCCTTTAAGAATGAGGCTCGTTTTATGTTGTGTGAAAACATATATATTCATTGAGCTTGTAGATCAACTATTCAAAAACAATTAAAGTCAGACTTGAGGATTACAGCAATGGCAAGTCATCGTTGCAAAAGTTTGATGTCCCCACAAGTATGTATAGTACGAGTGCGTTCATGTGTGCATGCAGGGCGGATCTAGGCATGGGCATGGGGGGGGAATGCCCCCTAAATACCCAGTCTGCCCTCCCAAACACGATGCCATGCAAAAAACCCAAGATATTTCAAATTAAAGTGCTTATATTTAAAATGTTTTGAAAACTACTACCGCTAATAACTACAATTTTGGCACCACTAACCAACAGCATTTCATCATTGAAAACAGAAAACTCTCTGAGTCAGACCTTTAGCTTTATGAATGCTGCGTGTCTGTTGCCACTTCACAACAACTGATGTTATTATTGATCTTAATTGCGTAATAAACACGGGCGATGAAGCCGCCCTCCATACCATTTTCTCTTGCCCCTCCAATATGTTCTCTCTAGACCCCCCCCCCCCCCCAATGGGACATGTTACATCCGTCCCTGTGTGCACGCATGTGTGCGTTCATGTGCGCGTGCATGTGTGCGTGCATGCGTGCCACAGGGAGGGAGAGGTGGGAGGCGGATATGAAAAAGAAAAGGTGGAGGCAAGGGGTGGGGGTGGGGTTAGTAGGAAGAGCAAGATTTGGAATGTGAGATCATCAAACATCAAACAGATCTCTGTGACTCAAAGAGAACAGCGCTGACGATAGATAGGGAGAAAGCAGGGGCGGATCTAGGCATGGGCATGGGGGGGGCAATGCCCCCCTAAATGCCCAGAATGCCCCACCAAACACGATGCCATGCAAAACAACCCAAGATATTTCAGTGCTTTGCTTATATTTAAAAGTATTTGAAACACTACTACTGCTACTGATTAACTACAATCATCTCACCACTAAACCAACAGCATTTCATCATTGAAAACAGAAAACTCTCTGAGTCAGACCTTTAGCTTTATGCATGCTGCGTGTCTGTTGCAACTTCAACAACAACTGATGTTATTATAGATGTTTAATTGCCTAATAAATGTCCTGTAACCAAAAAATGGTATGGGTGCGACTTCATCACCCGTGGCGCGAAGCTACACGGGCGATGAAGCCGCCCCCATACCATTTTCTCCTGCCCCCCCCCCAATTGGCAAATGTTATATCCGCCCCTGAAAGAGAGAGAGAAGGAAGAAGGAGGGGAATGAAAAGACCATGAACACCCATGGGTGAAGAGAGAAGTTGGGGGTAGAAGGGTGAAACAGGCACCCATGGGGATCTATGATATAGGAGATCAAACACATCTTGCTGGAGATTTAAATATAGCTGAACTTTACACAGTAAAATTGTCAGGGTTCATTTAAATCCAAGAGTTTAATCATGAGCAAGTAAATTTCTTCTGTAAGGAAGCAAGAGGTTAAATTTGCACTGGGTATTTTACTGTAGAGGTGCAGAGTTCTCCCTGACACATTATGCCAAACAAAGTCATCAGCGATAGAGAGCTTTTTTTATTTAGGTTTGCTGACCCCAGTTGCACCCCAAAAAACTAAACTTTGAACATTTAGTACAGGGGTGTCAAACCCAAATACAGAGTTTTATTGAAAAATAGCAGGTGTTCAGGTCTCATATAGTGCGCCAAAGTGCAGTGTGTTATGAGATGTGAACACACCTGCTACTTTTTGGAGATATTTTCTTTCTTCTATGATCCTCACCAAGTGCTGCTGCCATATTTAATTGAGAAAGTAAATGAGACTGAGTTGAGGAACTCAGTGAGGAGTAAAACAATTGGTTGCTTTCATTTCTTATCCTGGTGTGTGCAATATACAAGATTGCCAGTTCTAATACTGATTCAATATCATCCCGTGGGCCAAAGATAATTCATTCATGGGCCTGATTTGGCCCCCGGGCCTTGAGTTTGACATATGTGATTTAGTAGATTGTATAGTCTGGGTTTTTTCTCTGATCTGCCTGTGGATAGTGATGTCACCGTCCACAAATCCCGTCCCCTCTCCACCCTGCCCCCTCCCCTCCCCTCCCTCCCTTATGCTTCATCCCCTAGGGGGGGTGGCGCAGTAGGCTTTGGTTTTCATTGCTGCTCAAAAGGCTTCAAAACACACAGAGAAAGACCCAGACCACAGAACATCCACTTTAATATGTTAAAAAATAAATAAATAAAATCAATGAAACATTAAAGGGGAATTCCACCCATTTTCAACATTTTTTCTGAGAGCGTACAATGGAACGAAGCGTCTAAATAAATCCATTAACATGGTGAAAATACATCTTGATGATGTCATCAATATGTTTCACCATGTTAGTGGTTTTCTTCAGACCTCCATTTCTTGGGAACACAGAATGGGGAACTTTTTTATTATGTTTACCCAACACCTCGAAGCTACACCAATGACATAGTAAACTGTTGAAAATGGGTGGAATAACCTTTAATGTCGTAATGGCGTAGTAGGACAGAGATCTTAAACCACATGGCTTCTGCACATGGAAAGATTTAGCTGAGGATGGCAGCTCAACAAGTGATCAATTATCGCATGTGGGACATTGAACTCGTGGACATGTCCATCAACTATTTTCTGCAATAGCTTTCCCAAACAGAAACGATATAAACGAGGGACTACAGTATCTGCTGATGTTATTGCTACAGTACATGTTTCTAGCTGCTGTAGCACCACCTGAGTATCAGGTAATGCTTTGAAGTCTGTAGTCAGTTGTTTACAAATTTTCCTTTTAGATTTTTTGCTTTTGAATACCCCCCCAACTAACACACACACACACACACACACCCCCACACACACACACACACACACACACACACACACACACACACACACACACACACCAGGGGCGGATGTAATATGCCCCATTTGGGGGGGCAAGAGAAAACTGTATGGGTGCGGCTTCATTTTCTGTTACAGGACTTTTATTACGCAATTAAGCATCAATATTAACATCAGTTGTTGTTGAAGTTGCAACAGACACGCAGCATGCATAAAGCTAAAGGTCTGACTCAGAGAGTTTTCTGTTTTCAATGATGAAATGCTGTTGGTTTAGTGGTGACACAGCTGTAGTTAGTCAGTAGCAGTAGTAGTGTTTCACATCATTTTAAATATAAGCACTTTATTTTGAAATATCTTGGTTGTTTTGCATGCCGTCATGTTTGGGGGGGCAGACTGGGCATTTAGGGGGGCATTGGTCCCCCCCCCCATGCCATGCCTAGATCCGCCCCTGACACACACACACACACACACACACACACACACTTGCTGTTAACTAACTGATCTAAAGTCTGACATCATCCTAACAATGTCTTAGGATGAGATCATCCCTATACCTCACTCCTGCACTGACTCACTCCTGTTTTTGTATGTACAGTATGCATGCACGCACACACGCGCGCGCATGTGTGTGTGTGGGCTTGCTCACACACGCACTCACACCAGTGTTGCCAACTTGTTGTGCATTTGTCGCTATATTTAGCTTTTTTCCAGACCCCCTAGCACCAAAATTAGTGAAAAACTCCTGGCGGAAAATCTAGTGCTTTTTTGCTGGTGAGTTGGAGCAAAATTAGTTGACAGGCGCCAGAGATAAAACCCTTGTTTTTCACCATTTTTCCTCCTATGATAGAGTCCTCCTTCCTTCCTAGAAAGGACCATTGGTAACCAAATTGACCTTATAGATCTGTAACTCTTGAGAGCGTAAAACTGAAACCAAATGGACCGTACGGGTCCATTTGGTTTCATTTTACGCTCTCAAGAGTTAAATTATATTTAAACATCTGAATCACCTAATTTTCAAGAATCTACACATTTATAAAATGTTGAAGAATTGCTAGTTTGACCAACATTTTGCCAGGTAGTTGGTGGTCCGTGGCTAAAATGCAGAATAATAGTGGGCCCTGGTATGAAAATGGTTGAAAACCCACTGCTCTAGCGCATTCTAGTGCATTTTGGATTTTGGCAGTTGGCAATACTGACAGACACACACACACACACACACACACACACACACACACACACACACACACACACACACACACACACACACACACACACACACACACACACACACACGCACACACACACACACACGGTATGTGCTTCTGCCAGTGTAGTGTAATTAGATTGCAGGTACAAACCAGTACAGAGTAATCGGATAAAGAATGAAAGGCTTTTCCCAGCATTGATATTGATGACCAGGGCGTGTCCCATAGTGGCATGGCATCAAGACAGCACTATAGGAAGTAGACTTCAGCCAGTGATAGGCAAGTTAATGGGAAAATGTAGTAAGCTACACTACTTGTTACTTTCGAGAAAAAAAAATGTAGCTAAGCTACACTACAAGCTATCCCCAGAAAATTGTAGCAAGCTACTTTACAAGCTACATGACAAAAATAGCTTGCTAAATCAACACTACATATATATAAATATACATCTCAATTTAATGTACAACGTACAAGTTTCTAAATAATAATAATAAAATATAAATAAAAATCATAATAATAATAATAATAATCTAGGGGTGGGTTTGAACATAGGATGGTGGCATGTCTAAGTTTTGGGATGTATATTAAAGGTTTTCTACCCATTAAAAATGTGCGGAATTCGAAAATGTGTGTGGGAAAATGCAGTAAGCTACTTTCCTTGTTACTCGAAACAAGTAGTGTAGCTTCACTACAAGCTACTCGAAACAAGTAGTGTAGCTTCACTACAAGCTATTCGCAGAACAAATGTAGTAGCTTCACTACAAGCTATTCGCAGAACGAATGTAGTACGCTACACTACAAGCTACGGGAAAATGTAGTTAAGCTATGTAGCTTAGCTACTTGTAACAAGCTACTGCCCATCACTGACTTCAGCACACACTCGAGAGAAAATAGAAAAAAAAAAAACTGTTTTTCCTCTCTTGTCTTTTCTGTACACCGAGTTAGAGTACAAAACACATCACAAGAAGTAACCTGAACCCAAACAGACATCTTGAAATTCCTTAATGATGATCACCAGCTGTTAAAAGCCTTTATACGCCTACATTAATGACAGTATTAATCCTCAAAACCAATTAGTAAAGTAGTATGATGTTCCTTCATTTCCCGCACGCACGCACGCACACACGCACGCACGCACACACGCACACACGCACACACACACACACACACACAACACACACACACAGTGGCCCTCTCTGGACCAACATGCCCTTTTTAAAAGAGCAAAAAGATGCTGAAATGCTGTTTTCTATGCGTTTTTAACCCCCCAAAACTCAATTTTCTCAAAACTCTCTGTGCACGCCAGTGCGCGCACACACACACACACACACACACACACACACACACACACACACACACACACACACACACACACACACACACACACACACACACACACGCACACACACACACACACACACACACCTTTTAAAAGTTCAAATAGCCTATCATAAGCTCACAACGTGTCGATGTGGATCGTCTATGACAGGCTTTGCACAAAATAAGGCCCAGTGTCTGCAGTTAGCCCTTCACTAAGCCCCTCCCCAATCCGTCCTTGTCCAATCGGCACGTTAGAAGTAGAAGAAGAAAGCATGACCTGCATAGCAACATTTGCTAAACTATTTGGACTGGCATTGCATTGGGCAGTGACTGACAAAGGGTGGGGTTTTGTGTGTATGCCAGGGGTGCCCACACTTTTTTGACTTGAGAGCTACTTTCAAAATGACCGGCTCAACAAGATCTACACATCAAAAATGTGATCATTCCATTATACAGTATATAAAGTTTGAGCTTTGTGATGGTGTTACTTACTGTTATAGTGTTTAAGAAAAATGAGCTTAAAATGAAAAATGGAGGGAGAGAATTGGAAGGTTTTCTTGTACAGTATATGCTACTACTGACGATTGAAAACAGTATTTGAGGTTTGAGTTGACGGTTTGTAATGTTGAGTTTAGTCTCTTGCACACAAAACAAAGAGCTTTCACGCTTTTGTCCACAATTGGGAAAGAACTGGCAAAACATTGATCAAAATAACAATTATTCTCCATTTTCTAATTGCGTGGACTCTTGAGAGTGTAACTCTTGAGAGTGTAAAATTAAACCAAATGGACCCGTAAGGGTCCATTTGGTTTCGTTTTAACGCTCTCAAGAGTTACAGATCTATGGAGACTGTCGTGATCTACCTGCACGGTCTGTGTGATCTACTGGTAGATCACAATCTACCTCTCTCAAGCCCTCAATGTAGATTTGAAGAATCCAAGGTTAGAGCAAGACTCAGTGTGGTGGTGACGATGAGCTGAGGGCCATCATTGCTCTATTTGGGGAGCGGTCAGGTTTCCTATTCATTTTTCTATAGATGTTTCCAAATTGTATTTAATGTCATGAATTTTGAATCATGACAACAACTGATGCATCAGCTGAACTGTTGGCTTAGTCAGAGGCTTATGGGAAAAATGAATGGGAACTTATGTCCTTGTGCCCATTCTGAAAGGAGGCAGGAGTGCAACGATTTATTATGGGGAAGCGATTGAGAATGGCGATTGGCCATCATAATAAGCAGAGGGAGTCCTGAACCTACGTTGTTACCAGAAGTCCCTCCCCTGGTCCTTGATGTGGATTAGTCTGTTACTATGGCAACAAGGAATTGCACTGATGTATAGCCTACATGTAACAGACACATAGGATAATTCTACAGGTATGCTTAATGTGTATATCAAATCTGGAATGTGAGATTATATTTGGTATTCTAGTGCAGTGATGTATCCAAAGAAAGCTGGTGGTGTTTATTTTGTTTATCTGTGGGGTTTGTGGCGTGAGGATGGAATTTTAGTAGGGGTGGGACTCGATTAAAATTTTTTGATCTAATTAATTTGAAGCTTTGTAATTAATTAATCTCAATTAATCACATACCAATATTTGACCCATTTTTTGTCAATTAAAACAGGCTGGTGTAGCATGTGAGAGTTTTTCTAAATCAAATCGACAATGCAAGTTTGTTAACCAGATCAAAATTTGGTTAACTGGATCAAAAGTTGGTTAACCAGATGTAACTCTTTGAGAGCGTAAACATGAAACCAAATGGACCCTTGCGGGTCCATTTGGTTTCATGTTTACACTCTCAAGAGTTAAAATATTCATCATCTGGATTAGTCCAAGTCTACACAACTAGAGAATGCAGAAGATTAATGGTCATTTTGATCTGTATGTTTGACTGTGACATTGTTTCTGAAATCCAGCCTGGAATTGTGGACAAAAGCAAAAGAAATCTTTAGTTTTGGGGTCTGTGTGGCGATTAAAATGAGTTAATTTTGTTAATCGTGTTATTGTTTCTGTGATTAATTAATCTCAATTAATCAGTTAAAGTCCCAGCCCTAAATTTTAGATTTTGAGAATTTGTATTTACTCCAGTCCAAAGTCATGAAAAGATGATTGACACCTGGTTTTGTGGAATACAGACAGACAGAGATTTAGAGAGGTGGGCTGGGGGGGTTCTATATGCTATGATGGTGGATATGCTTGAAATATATGCTTGAAATAATGTCTACTTATTAAAGGAGGTTGCTGGATATCGATATGGCTTGCGCTCCTACACCAGCACACCTGTCAGAGTGTGATATTCACAGATAAGGCCGTTTTTGCGTAGTTTTGAGTTGTTTATTTGAGCCCTTCAGTTTTAGGCATGGCATTGATGGTAACAGATGAGTTATGGCTGACAAAAGAAACAAAGTAAATCGGAATCAGCATACAAACGAATTAACAAAATTAAATTAATAAAATGGTACAAACAGAATATTCAAAAGGGGCAGGTCGAAATGGGGAACTTACAGAATAATGCATCTGTTGCCTTGCTTAGTTTCAGTGTTGTTACCAGCACCTACAGAGAGACGAAATGTTTGTCTGTCCCACTGCTTTAGACAATATACCTTTCAGGTGCTTCTCATCAGTGGCCCCGCCCACTACACCACCACCAGCCAACCTGCAATAACTCCACCCCACTCTCATCCAGAGTATGGTGGGCTTTTCAACATGCTTGTGGTAAGCAGGCGTTTTCAACCTTTTTGATACCAGGGCCCCACTATTTATTTAGAATTTGCCCCACAGACCACCATTTGAAGACATTTTAAAGCTCCACAGACTCCAAAACTAAAGATTTATTTTTGCCTTTATCCAGAATTCCAGGCTAGCTGGATTTGGGAAACAAAACAGTCAAACATACAAATCAAAATGACCATTAATCTTCTCTAGTTGACTAGACTTGGGCTAATTCACATGATGAATATTTTAAAGATAGAGTGCCATGATTTTTTCCACTCTAATACATAAACATGAGGTATTATTGTTATAGTTGGTGAAAGAATTGCTTCAAAAAAGTGTACAGTATTTGTTGAAATGATGTTTTTATGTGAGCACCCCCACCAGTTCATTAAGTATGCCTGGTTTGCCTGGTGGGTGGTGATGGGTGGAACTGA
Source organism: Benthosema pterotum (assembly GCA_039105355.1). Classification (NCBI taxonomy): domain Eukaryota; kingdom Metazoa; phylum Chordata; class Actinopteri; order Myctophiformes; family Myctophidae; genus Benthosema; species Benthosema pterotum. The sequence continues at coordinate 44,784,303 of CM076983.1, read as the reverse complement.
AGCCACACCCACAGCTTTAGTTGTATGATAAAGGGGGAGGAGTTAGGGGAACCTTTCCAGTCAAACATTCCAGTTTGACTGGAAAGGTTTCAGCCTCTAGGAAGAAATCTCAAATACATAGGGAAGACATCATTGCACAAAAAAAACTACACCAAGGGGTCCAATTAAATTCTGTCGCCTCTTAAACATGTACACTGGTGAAGGTAGGGGCTGCGCTGCCAGGAATGACAACTCCAGTTTTTTTTTAGTGGTGAATTCTGTTTACAATCACAGTGGGTGTTAACGGCTCTGACCTTGGATGCCTCTGGCCTCTGGCTGACAGCTCAGATACATAGTGTAACCCCCCTGGCTGCACCTCTACGTGTTAGAAAATATATATGTTTGCTCATGGGCCTATAGCCTCCCTGCATGGCGCGTCCTTTCCTGGCCTTCGCCTGTCCACTGGGATCTAAACCAACACCTTTAGCAGATGCAGAGGAGTGTATACTTCCTCTGTGGTTGAATGTATGCCCCAGTGTTTCCATGGCTGCAGGGGGGCATTAAAGACGGGTTGCGTGCACAATCTCACATGTGTGCACAAGAGAGAGAGAGAGGAAGGGATAGATAAATCAACCCAGTCTCATGAGGTGTAGGCGAATATGCACGGAAGTGCCATTGCGTCCATACTTGCCGAGAATACGCAAAAATCTGTGCATGTTTGCCTAAAATAAATCTGTGCATATTATACTAAAATGAATCAGTGCATATTATACTAAAATGAATACGTGCATATCTTACTAGCATATACTCCACTGAAAATGACGGCACTGTCTCTGCCGACCATGATCATTGTGAAGCGCCACTGAGCGAGGCGCTAGGCGAGCGAATTGCCGCGCTGAGCATTGTGATGGTCGGCAGAGCCGACTCAGCCCGGTCCAAGTTGCGATGTGTTAGGGACAGAATAGTAAATATTATAAAACCCAAACTGCCCCACCCCCAACTAGCCACTTCCGTGTTTGTGAAAACCACGCCCAAGTACATATTCACAGATTTTGTCTCTAACTAGTAGTGTAAGCACGCAATTCCGTAGGTGGCATTCCGTGCATAGTGTACTATTATCTGAGATCGGGTGGATAAATAGAGAGAGAGAGAGAGAGAGAGAGAGAGAGAGAGAGAGAGAGAGAGAGAAGAGAGAGAGAGAGAGAGAGAGAGAGAGAGAGAGAGAGAGAAAGAGAGAGGGGGGGAGAGAGAGATATGATGTTGATGTTGATGCAGGGAGATCATCTCAGTTCTCTAATCTGTATTTGAATTTGTTGAATGTAAGATAACACAAGATAAATGTTTGTTGATCCTTCCTTGCAGATAAATCAAATCAAATCCTGACGCCTCTGCCAAACACTTGTCATTTACAGTTTACACCTACTGTATATCTTTCCACTAGGGTTGTCCCACACACATTTTTTTTTGCTCCCGATGTGATCCCGATCATTTGAGTTTGAGTATCTGTCTGAGTATATTTCCCGATCCGATCACTTTTGTTTTTTGCTCCCGATACAATCCCGATCACTCCCGATAATTTTTCCCGATCAGATACATTTTGCAAATGCATTAAGAAAAAAAAAGGACTAAAAAGATCTTATATTAAGTCCACCAAATAGCAGAATGATAGCATAGCACTCCTCACTCAAATGTGCACTTGGGCAACTCCAAAGCAAATTCCACAGCATTTATTTACCTGACATATTTACCAATACAGAATGGTCTGATGATGACAAATTAGGGCCAATACTGATACTTTTCTGGTACCGATACAGTATTGCCGATACCAATATGAACCGATATGACAAAAAATGGCCGATCCGATACTTTTCCTGATATCGATACCGTATCGGGACATCCCTACTTTCCACAGTCATTTTCAGTATGCTGATATGTGGGAAAAAAAAACGTGAATGTAAGTGACCACTACACTGACACGTGTAAGACGTGTTTTGTGAGGCCCCCCAGTGACCTGGACCCTTGACCACCAATAATCATTTCATGCCATTTAGACGTTTGTGTGAAGTTTGGTCATAATTAGTGTATGGATTCAGGAGTTATGGCCAAAAAAATAGTTCTAGGAGGTCACAGTGACCTTGTACCGTTTGACCACTAAATTCGGATCAGTTCATCCTTGAGTACAAGCAGATGTTTGTAATGAAATTCCTCCAGGCGAATGGAATGGTCCATACAGCACAAGCAAAAAATTCACTTAAAATAAAAATAGATAGAGATTCAAAAGATATATAGGCAATGGATCTCTGAGACACTGAATATATGAATGTATTATTTGTGAAACTTATTTGAATATCCTGTAGAGAAATGTAATGTGTGTGTGTGTGTGTGTGTGTGTGTGTGTGTGTGTGTGTGTGTGTGTGTGTGTGTGTGTGTGTGCGCATGTGTATGGTAAGTATGATTGCATGTGTCTGTGTGTGCATGTGTGTATGCTTGTCTGCAGTGGTATAACTACTGTATGTACATTTATTCAATGTACTGTTAAACTAAGTAATGTGTTGAGGTATATATTTACTTTACTGGAGCATTTCCAATTTCCAAAACTTTAGTTACCCTGTAGGCTTTGATCACAAATGCGAAGCATGAAGAATCGTGAGCTACAAATGATTTTTGAAAATGTGAAATGGGACATTCTGCATGATGAATACTTTTACTTTTAGCCAATGTACAGTACTTACTCAAGTAGCCTACATTTTGAATGCCGGACTTTTACTTACAATACAATTATGAGTAGTTTTTTTCGTTACTGTTTGTGTGTGTGTGCGCGTGCGCTTGGACATGCGTGCGCGCATGTGTGTGTATGTATGTGTACGTGCGTGCACACACCTGTTTACATGCATACGCCGTGGTGCATAAGAGGTCAGAGGTGTAACACGAGTGCTTTCCAGCGACGGCCGACGTGACACTTACAACCCCCCTGAGTGTGCTGCTCACCTCCAGGTCACTGACTGTGAGCCACGTCCCAAAAGGCAGCCAGAGAGGCAGGGGCGGATCTAGGCATGGGCATGGGGGGGGCAATGCCCCCCTAAATGCAGTCTGCCCCACCAAACACGACGGCATGCAAAACAACCCCAAGATATTTCAAATTAAAGTGCTTTTATTTAAAATGGTCTGAAACACTACTACTGCTACTAACTAACTGCAGCTGTGGCACCACTAAACCAACAGCATTTCATCATTGAAAACAGAAAACTCTCTGAGTCAGACCTTTAGCTTTATGCATGCTGCGTGTCTGTTGCAACTTCAACAACAACTGATGTTATTATTGATGCTTTACTTGACTAATAAAAGTCCTGTAACTGAAAATGGTATGGGTGTGCCACGGGCGATAAAGACACACCCATACCATTATCTCCTGCCCCCCCCAATTGGGAAATGGTACATCCGCCCCTGCAGAGAGAGGGAGGGAGAATGTTAATGTGATGGTCTGGAAGGAAGGAACACATCAAACATTTACCCGTCACCCTCTGTGAGGCCCGACTGATGTAGGTGCAAGTGTCTGCAAATTATCATTGTCGTTATGATGAGTGATGTTTTCGGACAGACAGACAGACAGACAGATGGACAGATCGGACAGACAGGCTGACAGACAGGCGGACTGACAGACGGACAGGCAGACAGACAAATAAATGAACGGAGGGACGACCTACAACTGAACTTGACACTAACCCATATAAAAGGGCATGCATTCCAGCAACAATTACTGAAGAATTGTTGTTGTTTAATATTCCTCTTTGCTTGCTGTGTATTGAATAGAATCCCTGTTGCTCCCTGTTGCCCTCTAGTGCTAGGAAATAGTATGAAGCTCAGCTTTCCCCCCCAGTTTATCTAAGACAATGTAGATTATGAATCACACAAGCTTTTTACCTGCACTCTGCAGTCATGGCATGCATTACAGGAACAGGGTTCATGTTGTAGTCATTCTCTCTCTAAGAGAGAGAGAGAGAGAGAGAGAGAGAGAGAGAGAGAGAGAGAGAGAGAGAGACTTTGACTTTTATAAAACCTTTATTTTCTAAAACACAATTACAACCTTAAAACCATTTAACCAAAATAAATATCAAAGCTCCATATTCCATACATTACAAAAGTACCAGACTAAAAACCAACTGATCCTCTACAACAGAACAGAGAACGTCATTGAAGCACCACTGAGAAACAAATTCATCAATGTTACTCATAAGTGAATAAAACTTAAAATCCACTCTGATTCTTGCTTTCACTAAAGCTTTGAAGAGAGGCAACAGCTCCTCTCTCCGTTCCACCCCCTGAGATGACAACTGGTTCTTCCTACTTTTATATATGGCGAGCTTAGCTTGCCCCACCACAAAATTCAGCAACTGCCATTTTTTTGCACTCTCTCTTTTGTATCCCGCGCCAAAAATAAAAGCAGACTCAGACCAGATTACATTACAATTTGAAAACACCAAAGATAAAACCCCAAACAAAACCGTCAGTCTTCTGCATTTTAAAAAACAATGATAAATTGTCTCTGTCTCCTTGCAAAAAGGACATTCATTTGACACTGTAAGATCTAGTTTTGAAACAAAGGAGTTCACTGCAATAGCTCCTTTCAATAACCTCCACTGTAAATCCCCAGTTCTTTTGTTTAGTGGTGGCTTGTACAGTACTCTCCATGCTGGACTACAGTCCTCCTTAACTCCCAACTTCTCTCTCCACACAGTGTCCGACCTCCCACTCAGAGAAGTTTTGTTGAGAGCGTGAACGCAGTGTCTATATAGAGCCTTCCCACTCACCATGTGCAATTCTTTTTGCTCCCCAGAGTCAAAATCCACGAGTAGCCCCGTTAGTCCAGTGGTGTCGATTCCCATGCCCAATTCAGGGAAGGGGTCCCCTCCATCAGGCACCTCTGTCCCTTTGAAAAAGTCCTGCAGCATCTCCAGATCCTCCTCATTCAGCCTTTTAATCCATTCATTTAGAATGTCCCTGGTGTGACGAAGTGACCTCAACCCCAGTGCTGAAGCCACCACCTCGGTATTGTGGAAACCCGGGCCTGCTAGATCCACAATGTGTCTCAGCTTCACCGCACCAGTGGAGATCAGCCGCTGAGTGAGCCCAGGTCTACTGCCGTCCTGAATATCCAGCCGGGCTCCATGTATTAGAGGCTCTTCTAGGAGCCAGAAGAGAGATGTGGAGATTTCCAACCTACTCCATTTAAAAAGTGTCCATGTTCTGAAAAGCCCTTGATAAAAAGGAGTCAAATTAGACAAAAAAATAAAATTACAATCCATTAAAAACAAAGACGCATCGAAACCCAGTCCGTCTATGGTCCTTAAAATGGCAGTCATTAAAGGTTTCCAAACAACATCTTCACTCCCCATCAAATACCTCTGAATGTGCTCAAATCTAAAAGCTGCTTTCCTACTCTCCAAATGTATTAACCCCTGGCCCCCCTCCTCTTTAGGCAGGTAAAGAACACTCTGAGGGACCCAATGTAGTTTATCCCAGAAAAAGTTTGTCATTATTGATTGCAGCTTTTGTAACAGTCCAGCAGGCGGCTCCATGCACTTTAATTTGTGCCAAAGTGTTGAGGCCACTAAGTTATTAATAATTAGGACCCTTCCTCTGTAGGACATATTTGGTAACAACCATCTCCACTTCGCCAACTTTCCCTCGATCTTCTCCACCACCCCTTCCCAGTTTTTTTGCACAGTCTGCTCATCCCCCAAGAAAACCCCCAAATATTTTAAGCCACCCCTTTTCCACAAAAGCCCTCCTGGCAACTGAGGTAGACCTGCGGACCATTTTCCTACTACTAAAGCTTCACTTTTGGCCCAATTGACTTTTGCAGATGATATTTTTCCAAATGTTTCAACTATGCTTGATAAATTTGTTACATCATCTTGGTTTTGCACTATTACAACTAAATCATCTGCATATGCCGATAAGCAAAATTTGGCATTAAAATCTGATAAAAACAAACCATCAATGCGAGACCGAATATTGTGTAGCATGGGCTCAATAGAAAGTGCGTAGAGCATGCCCGACATCGCGCAGCCCTGTCTTACTCCACGTGTGACTTTAAAAGGTTTGCACAAGCCCCCATTTACCTTCAGTACACTTTCAATGTCTTCATACATCACCTTGATCCTGGCGATAAAACCGTCACTGAGGCCGTACCTCTGTAACACGTTCCAGAGGTAACGGTGCTCAGTCCTGTCATACGCCTTTTCCTGGTCCAAAGACACCAGTCCAACATCTAAGCCCAATGAACCGGAGACGTCCAAAAGATCCCGAATTAGTGACACATTGTCAACTATGGACCTGCCGGGCACACAGTACGTCTGGGTCCGGTGGATGACCTGGTCCATCACCGTCTTCAGCCTATTGCCCAGGACTTTCGACAACATTTTATAGTCCGTACATAACAGAGAGACCGGCCGCCAGTTCTTAATCTCCTGCAGGTCACCCTTCTTGGGCAACAGTGTCAGAACTGCTCTCCTGCAGCTCTGAGGTAGGCAAGAGTCCTCAAAACATTCGTTAAAAACATCTAAAATGTCCTCTTTCAGCTCGTTCCAGAACACTTTAAAAAACTCAGGCGGTAGTCCATCAATACCGGGGGCCTTACCCCCCTGCATGCTCTGCAGTGCTGCATAGACCTCCTCTGAAGTGAGAGGGGCCTCCAGTTCCTTGTTTGTCTCCTCAGAGACCTTTGGCAGCCCGCTGCAAAAAGAATCAAAGGCCTCCTCATCCTCGCTGTACTCGCTCCTGTACAGATGAGAATAAAAATCAACAGCCCTCCTCTGTATCGCACTGGTGTCGGTCAACAACTGTCCACTGTCGGAGCGTAGAGCATGAATAAATCTGCTTTGTCCCTTTTTCTTCTCCAGGCTGAAAAAAACTTAGATGGTGAGTCCATTAAATTTTCACTCTGGAACCTGGACTGAACCAAGGCCCCCTGTGCCTTGGAGCCCAGCAGGTCAGCCAAAGCGGCCTTTTTGTATTTGAGGTCATCAATACTGCCTCGATTTCCTGTGGAAGCAACATTCTGCAACTCCACGATTTCGATCTCCAGATCCTTCATGGATCTGGTGATGTCACGGGAGACATTGAAAGTGTACTGTTGACAAAAGTTCCTAATCTCCACCTTTCCACAGTCCCACCACTGTTTTAGGGAGGCAAAGTCCCCCTTACGAGATTTAAAAACTGACCATAGAAAGATGAAGCTTTCTTTAAAGTGCGTGTCTAGCAGCAGAGCAGTATTAAAATGCCAATAGGCAGACTTGTGCTTAACGTTAGCAATAAATATATCACATGTCACCAAGGCATGGTCAGAGAACCCAACAGGTGTTATATTGCACGCTTTAAAAGTGTTAAAGTGCTGTTTGAAACAATACATTCTGTCCAACCTAGCCATGGAAAAAAAATCCCCTCTGTTCTGAACCCAAGTATACTGTCTGTGGCTGTTATTCAAACCTCTCCAGACATCAGTTAGGCTGTGCGTTTCAACAAGGCGCTTCATGGCTCGTTTTGATTCACAATGAGGTTCAATATGATTTCTATCTAAAAAATCATTTTCTGTGCAATTGAAATCCCCAGCCAAGTACAAAAAATCATCAGGCTCACACTGACTTAACACCTTGCCTATTTCTGCTAAAAACATAATTCGGGACGGTCCATTATTAGGAGCATAAACATTAATAAATATCATATTGAAAAGTTCATATTTTGCCTTAACCACCAATAACCTGCCATTCATTATTTCATTAACCTCAAAAGCCTTTGGAATAAAATCTCTGGAAAAAAGAATGGCCACCCCACTACTACTATTAGACAGATGACTTAGAACAACCTCCCCATCCCATTCTGTCTTCCAGTCGGTCTCATTTAAAGTGTCACTGTGCGTTTCTTGAACAAACATAACATTAATGTTTTTCAGTTTTACCAACTCAAACAGACATGCCCTCTTCCTCACATCTCTGGCCCATTAATGTTTAGAGTAGAAACCCTGAAATCACTCATGATGCCCGATGAGAGGAGAAAGAAAAATAATAAACACCACAGACCTCCAGTCTTACACATTATCTGTATCATCATTTTTAGCTTTAGGAGCGAACTTCCTCAACCATTTTTGAAGTCTATAAACCTCTTGTTTGGTAAAACAACCCTCTCCCTTTTGATTCATTTGGGATTTTACAGATTTTACAAACAAACTTATGTCCTCAAAGTGATCTCTAATCTGTACATTTTTCATATTTTTTGTTGTTTGCAGAAACTTTTTAACCTTCCGAATCTCATACAATTTTTCTTTCTGGGACCACTAGTATTACTTTGTGAGCCAACATTGAAAGGACCAAATAAAGGTTGGCTAGAGGAAAAAGAAAGTTGGCTGCCCCCAGACTCATCTTCCTCTTCCTCCTCCTCAGCCCCCTCCTCCTCATCAGAAACCACCTCATCCTCCTCCTCCTCCTCCTCCTCCTCACCCTCCACCATTACACTTGCACTAGACATGCTTTCTGCTTGTCCCTTTAGTAATGTAATAGAGTCCAATTTCATCCCTTTCTTGGGCTGAGACGCATTATCATTATTGTTATTTTCAGGCTTTCTTTTAAGAACGCCAATTTGTACAGCTCCATCAGTGTCCATTTGAACAACTGTTGAAGTCGTAGCCTCAGGTTCAGATACAAGAACAGGTTCAACCATAAGATTCACATCAACAGCATTTTGTGCTGCTATAACCTGTCCCTCAGCAGTTTGCCCCTCTGTCTCCTGTGCCTGATCAGACCCCTCTCTTGTTGAGACAACCTGAGTCTGTGTGTTTGCAGCGTTACCCCATGCGCCCCCCGCCCGCACACCCCCCCCACCATCAGCCCTTTCTGGGCAGGCACGGGCCAAGTGCCCCCCCACCCCGCATGTGTAACATTTCAAAGACCCAGAGCTTGCATACACAGTGTAATCAAAATCGTCGATCTTCACATTAAACACTAGCTCAAGCTCTTCATTTTTTTTGAGGATCATAAGTGTCTGACGCCTGTGCGACACAACATGCTTCAATAGCGGTGATTTACACCCCGACGGCATTTTCCTAATCGGGGAAACAAGTTTGCCAAAACGAGATAATTCTCTCTCCAAATCATGATCACTGACAAACGGCGGAACATTCGAAATAATAACCCGCTTTGCATGTGTGGAAAGCGGCGAGACAGAAACAAATGATCCATTCAGTTCAACACCTTTTTCAACCAGCTGATTCACTTTGTCAGTACAGTCAACAAAAATAACAATCGCGCCGTTCATACGAGCGGCGGATTTTACACTTTCATAGCCCACAACTGCACCAACAGCCAAACCACATTCTTCTACCGAACAAGCAGTATTGATCTTAATGCCGTGCTTTCGCGTTAACCCGGTCATATCCATAATGACCGCGACCAACAAAAGCCGACCAGCAAATGCTGGCCGACAGAAACAAAAACAAATAACAATCTGATCAGAGTAAGCAAAACAACATCAAACAAAAAGCAAATAGAAAGGAAGTTTGTAAACGCTCTCCGAAGAGAAAAAACAAACAAACTAACAAACCGCTCCCAAACGCTCAGCACACCCGCACCCTGCTCAGAGAAATTGCGAGAGAGAGAGAGAGAGAGAGAGAGAGAGAGAGAGAGAGAGAGAGAGAGAGAGAGAGTAATGTGTCATATGGGCCTTTCCGGAGTTTGATTTTTAAACCATTTCAGCATTTTGTCTGAAGCTGATGATTATGACTGTAATCATCGCACCAACTGGATGAACAACCAGCACACACTTTAGTTTCTTTTAACATGCCATTTTAAATTAGTTTGATTCATAATGTTTTTTTTTTCTTAATTTACAGATGTTTTGAGATTGATTTGAGATTGAAAACTGAAGCCTTTAAATAATTTAAATGACAAAATATAACTCGTCTGTATAAGTCTACCGTAACTGCAGCCCGGCCAGATTCAAAACACTTTAGACCAGTGGTTTTCAACATTTTTGAGACAAGGGCCCACTAAATTTATTCAACATTTGAGCCACGGACCACCATTTGAGGACATTTTTGCCCTATGGACCCCGAAACCAAAGATTTCTTTGGTTCTTTCTTTGTTTTTGTCCACAATACCAGGCTGTAGGCCTATTTCGCAAACAAAAACAGGCAAATATAGACCAAATTGACCATTCTGCTACATTTTCTAACTGTGTAGACTTCTTGATTAAGTGAGTGGACTAATACAAATGATACAACTGTTGAGAGCGTAAACATGAAACCAAATGGACCCGCAAGGGTCCATTTGGTTTCATGTCTACACTCTCAAAGAGTTACATCTGGTTAGCAAACTTTCCATCCTTTAGCCTGAGGACCACCTGAAACCCTCTCAAGGGCCACTGGTGGTCCCTGGACCACTGGTTGAAAACCACTGCTTTAGACAAACATTGCCTCAACCCCAAAATGAGTTTGACACCTTTTACATTTGTGTTAGAGCATAGCCGTAGACTAGAAGTAAGGCTACTGCCCCCATTGCAGTGAAACACCATCTGTTATAAACTTTGAAAATGTAAACATACCAAAAAAAGCGAAAGATTTCTCAGAGTTGGAGGTTTCTTTGTCGTAGCGATAACATGGGGAATGTTGAAATAATGGAGCAGTGAGAACAGACTTAACCAGGGGCGGATTGGCACATACAGTATTTTGCCTTTACAGTATTTTGCCTTTATTTTGCCTTTTGCCTTTGCCAGGCCACCCTGGGGGGGAAGGGGGGGGGGTCATTTTTACACCCTCAAGAGTTAAAATATTCATCATGTGAATTAGCCCAACTTAGTCTACACAACTAGAGAATGTAGAAGATTAATGGTCATTTTGATCTGTATGTTCCAGGCGAGAATCTAGCACATTCTAGTGCATTTTGGAAGTGCCACTAGTGCATTTTGGATCTTGGCAGTTGGCAACACTGCCTCCAGCAGCGCGAGCGCACTAGTTTGCCTGGCCTGGGCCTGGCACCCTGGCCTGCCCTGGACTGGAAAAAAAAAATGTCCAGGCCACTAGGTGGCACAGGCCACCGGGAAAACTCCCTGTACTCCAGATGGCCAATCCGCCCCTGGACTTAACAGCTGACACTGTGCAGCCTCGGAGCAAGCTCAAAGTTAAATAAACACCGCAGTCACATTTAAGGGATAAAGTTCCTTGTTTGGCACGTCGCATTTCTCAATCTGTTCTCTCCCCGCAAAATTTATGTAGGCCTATGTATGTACACACATAGAAGCACAGTCGAGAACGCACACATGCACAGACACACGCATACACGCACACCCATACCGTATGCCCATGCCCCGTTAAATCCACGTGAGCAGCGTGATAAACAGCCACATCCTCCACTACTGTAAAGTCACATATTTCAAGTCAGCGTCTACAATTAGAAACAGATCCAGGTGGTGACCCATCAGGGGCGGATGTAACATTTCCCAAATGGGGGGGGGGGGAAATGGTATGGGCGCGGCTTCATCACGGGCGATGACGCCGTGCCGATACCATTTTCGGTTACAGGACTTTTATTAGGCAAGTAAAGCATCAATAATAACATCAGTTGTTGTTGAAGTTGCAACAGACACGCAGCATGCATAAAGCTAAAGGTCTGACTCAGAGAGTTTTCTGTTTTCAATGATGAAATGCTGTTGGTTTAGTGGTGACACAACTGTAGTTAGTTAGTAGCAGTAGTAGTGTTTCAAATCATTTTAAATATAAGCACTTTAATTTGCAATATCGTGGGTTGTTTGTTTTGCATGCCGTCATGTTTCGTGGGGCAGTCAGGGCATTTAGGGGGGCATTGCCCCCCCATGCCCATGCCTAGATCCGCCCCTGTGACCCACTGAACAAGCACAAAGTAAGGAGCAAGCTGGTTCACCTTTGACCCCTGGAGATGGGGTTAACATTTCCTCCCGGGACCCACAAGAATTTTCCTTGAGTGTCAGAATGATTTTGTGGGCAATTTTCATGGCTCATCTAACATAATTTACCCTAAATGTTCGACTAACATTATTCAAGCTTTGCCTCCTGTCCTTCCTGTGATGCTGGGGTTGGGGGATAGTGCGATAAGATTACACACCGGTAGTTAAATATATATCGTTTAACTAGGGTTTTCCTAATAGTGTAAATAATAGCGTCGCATTTTCTTGCAAGGCCACTTTGGGGCCTCAAACCACTCTCTGGAGAATAATTTAGTTTGTAGTTCCTGTATGACTCAATCAGTGTTGGTCTATATTACTTAGGAAAGTAACTTCTTTACATTACTCGTTACCCCTTAGACAAAGTAATATCATTACTTTACTTATTACTGGATTTGAAGAGTAATATATTACATATTACGTTATTACTTTCCCAAGTTCTCAGCACCGCTTTTGAAAAAATAGAGAAGTACAACATAATCCATTCATTACAAAATAAAGCAGCAAGCGATTTGTAGTGTACATAACTGCGCAGGATGCAGCGTGTGGACTGGATCTACAATCTACTGCACATCTCTGTTGTTACAGTACCTGTCGATAGCTTGTAAATCTGTTCTATTTTTGCATGCAACAACAAGCTCATTTTAAAAAAGTAACTTGCCGTTACTTGCAAAGTAATGCGTTACTTATTACCCATTTTTGCAGAGTAATCTCGTTACTTTACTTTTTGGAGCAAAAGTAATAATATTACAGTAATATGTAATCTAAAATTAGTTACTGCCCAACACTGGACCCAATACAGGGTTTTTATGTTAAAATCACTTTACCACTCACTTTGCCACTCGATCTGCCATGCACTCACTCTATACTCGGAGCTTGGTTTTATGTTAGTTTGAAGTAACAGGTTTAACATGTTCGTATTTGAAGCAATGGATTTGTTTCCATAAATGGTACTGGAATATGTCTACAGGACAGTACACAGATTCCATTATAATTTATGTAAGTCAAGGCAAGTCTTGTTTTGTACAGCACATTCACGTGAATTATCGTGCTTTACGCAAAGCAGAGATTGTGTTGAATACAGCACTAAGAAGACTGAAATGCTGCCACTTGCCTGTTTTTAACGCTGCATAATAATAATAATAGTTTAATTGCTGTGGTGTGGTCGAAATCTTAAAAGTAGACATCACTTTCAAGAAATTAATTATATTTTTCAATGGAGTACAGTGGCAGCTAGGGCTGTTGCCTCACAGCTAGAATGTTCTGGGTTTGATTCCCACTAGGAACGCTGTGGGTGCTGGCGGTGTGTCTCCTCCTCTGTGGGCACTCAGGGGGGGGGGCAGCTGGTTAACCAGATGTAACTCTTTGAGAGCGTAAAAATGAATATTCATCATGTGAATTAGCCCAACTTAGTCTACACAACTAGAGAATGTAGAAGATTAATGGTCATTTTGATCTGTATGTTCCAGGCGAGCATCTAGCGCATTCTAGTGCATTTTGGAAGTGCCACTAGTGCATTTTGGATCTTGTCCAGGCCACTAGGTGGCGCAGGCCACCGGGAAAACTCCCTGTACTCCAGATGGCCAATCCGCCCGTGTGGGCACTGATGAAATGGGCATGAAAAGGCCTTTCTGTTTGGAGTTTGCATGTTCTCCCCGTGTATCCTCACAAAAACAGCCAGCAACCCTGGTCTCTGTACTGCCTCCCCATGGTCATCCAGGGAGCCTTATGGAGGGGAAAGGAACTGGTTGAAGTAACGCGTTTCTTCCACAAGCTATGTCCAAACAGGGAAACGATCCCCCCTGTCAGGTTAAAAGAAGGCAGCTTGGACTCCTCATGCATTGAAGGAAGCATGAGGCCAGTCCGGTAGAGGGTGTGTAGAGCCCAGGATTACATTAGGTAATTGGCATAAAATAAATAGGTTACAAAATCATGGGGATAAAAATCTAAAGAAATATAGGTAAAAATATAGGTCACTGTATTTCTTTATAGGGTGTCTGCTCTACAGTAGAGTCTTTTAAAAGTGGCATGAGGATACCAGTGATGATGCCATGGCCATGATGATGCCAGGGCCTGTGGGAAGAACATGCCGGGAACATTGTGTTCTGATGTTGGAATTCATTTTAATTGAACCAATATGGCATCACTGTCTGTCTAATTTTCTGAATTTTGTCTACAGAAGGAGGCCAATTTGTTGTAGGCAGTGTTACAATAGAAGTTACATCGACACATGCAGCTGTTAACCCATTGACAGTATAGCAAAGATGTCACATGTTTTAGTATTTTTTGGCAAATATGTTGGAGGAGTATGAATGCCTTAGCTTCATAATAATGAACATGGAGATTTGTTTTTTGTTTGTTTGAAAAATTGAACATTTGTCATTACTTGCGCGGGGTCCGCTACAAGTTCCAATAGGTCTTTTTGGTGACTAAAGCAATTTACGTCATAAAAGAGTTCAAAGAGGAAGATGAAGATGACTTTTACTGAGAGACTGATGAAAGATTATAGGCGTTGGGTGCTCTGCTCGTGCACAGGCAGACCATGCATGGCCAACTTGTATGACCTACTTGTATGACCTACTTGTATGACCTACTTGTATGGCCTACTTGTATGACCTACTTGTATGGCGTACTTGTATGGACTACTTGTATGACCTACTTGTCAACTGCTAGAACTAGAACTGCAGTTGACAGGGTTCTAGTTTTAGAACTGAAATTAACCTGTCCTGTCTAGATTTCTAGTTTCTGAATAACATAATATTGCACCACGTTTTCACGATTTTTCAAAAATAGCAGAGATACAAGCTCATAGCGCGCCACTCGGTGGCGCGCTATGAGCTTGTAGATCTGCTATTTTTCAATAGTTAAAACTTAATGCTGAGAACACCCAAACGCGTTCAAGTACAACCCCTTTGACTGAGACCCATGCAAGAGAGTGTGAAGGAGAAACATTTAGCAATTACCACAGCTTGAACATGTGTGCACTCAAATAAAACACAGGAATGACTGGCGAGAGTAACATCGGTCACCATAACCTTTTGTTCAGATGATTAAGTCAGCCTTGTGCAGTGGTTTAAATAACTGTAACCGTAAGTAACCGTAAGTACAGTACATGTACTCAAGTATGTAATTTACAGCAAATTACACCACAATTATTTTAAAACTTTAGTTTGTACTGTACATTTTGAACATTATTACAAAACCTACATGACCCACTTCAGCTCTATATACATATTTCTACATTGCTATATTGCAGTGCTGATTAATATGTAACTAATTAAATAAGAAATGTGAGTACTTTCTCCACCACTGTCGCCGTTTGTGGTCTGTTCCTAGTATTCATTTACAGGATATTATCATCCAAAATAAAATATCTATCTATCTGTATTTTAGTATTCAAACATAGATATTAATGACGATAATAATATTATATTCGCAATATGATTATTATCATCATCACAATATCTATGTTTGAATACTAAAATACAGATAGATAATTGATTTTGTCCAGAACACTCAGCCTTAACAAAAAAAAAAACTCCCTGTCCTTAGTTACCCCAGACAGACATTGCCTCTTTTTTTTTAAATCAATATGACACCATGACTCACTCACATCATCAGTGCTGAAATGTTTTCCATAATGTCATACTTTTAGTCGCTGATTGCATTTAATATTAAGAGGCTGTATTGATTGTCGTATAATTGGTAGATGAAGAAGAGTATTGATTTACCTCTGTTCTCCTTGTAATAGGATACTACACAACTACTGGCAGTAAATCAGACATGGAATCTCTTGTCCTTAGTGACCCCATCTCCCTAACCGCAGAAAGAGAGAGAGTATACGCGGGTGGGGGTGCAGGTGCAGGGTGCAAACATATTAAAGTGGATGATAGATAAGGAGAGGAGAGAAGTGATTGCAATATTTTCTCTCTTAAACGCCCATGGAGTGAGTTTTTTTGATTGACATATTGACATATTGACATTGACACGCGCACACACACACACACACACACACACACACACACACACACACACACACACACACACACACACACACACACACACACACACACACACACACGAACACACACACACACACACACACACACACACACACACACACACACACACACACACACACACACACACACACACACACACACACACACACACACACGGACCACGACTCCTGGGCCACTAATGTTTTAGTTTTATTTGTGTTTTTGTAGCTTTTTTTAACCTAAATTTAACAAAATCAATGGTCAATGTCAAGGCCTCAAACCCACCGTGCGATGGAGTTTTCCCGAAGGGCAATTGAGAGCCAAGTGCCCCTGGGCCATGGCCACACTGACCCAGTGGATAATTTGGCCCTGGCAATGTGTTGGTGAGCTTGTAAATCTGTGATTTACCAACAAAATCCGACATTGTAAATGTCTTTCTTAGATTTAAAAAAAAAAATGAGCTGAGAGATGCAATGGGAACATTTTAACCTTGAAAAATCAAAAAACAGACCTGCAACTAACAAAACCAGATTTCGAAATTTGTCTCTTTGACTTTTTAAACTTTTTCACAATTGTTTTCAAAGACAGTTGAGGTCTTGTATTAAAAAATAAAATACAAAATAAAGCAGCAAGCGATTTGTAGCGTACATAACTGTGCGCAGGATGCAGCGTGTGGACTGGATCTACAATCTAGTGCACATCTCTGTTGTTACAGTACCTGTCGATAGCTTGTAAATCTGTTCTATTTCGCATGCAACAACAAGCTCATTTTAAACAAGTAACTTGGCGTTACTTGCAAAGTAATGCATTACTTTGCAACCCATTGTTGCAGAGTAATCTCGTTACTTTACTTTTTGGAGCAAAAGTAATAATATTACAGTAATATGTAATCTAAAATTTGTTACTGCCCAACAGGAATGTAGAATATTTGGAACTGTGCACAGCTCCAACCATATAGTGTTCATCATTCTCCACTGTTGTAAATTTCAATCAGTCAACCAGCTCGGTTAAAAATGAAACACGACATTTCTGCCAGAATCAACTAATATACTGGATATCGACTCCCTTTTCCACACACCGAATGGGGTATTTCAATTTTCTGACATGTGGTTTCAATTAAACACACTCCCACCGCAGTGGCTAAATGGGATATGCCAACTAATAACATCACAGTACAATAACATATCACATGTCATGTTGTATCATATCTAGAGGTCTCTCTCTGCGCCTTAAACGATTTTACAGCCATTCCAACCTGAAATCCCTCGGCTTTAGCTTTTGTGAGAAAAGTATGGATTGTTGTTATATCTAGTGATCAGGCTAAGTGGCGAGTGTTGACTTAAGAGAAATAGGCAAAGACACAGGCATAATGGGTGAAAGTCAAGGATGAGACATATTGTAACGTATAACTAGTGTGCTATACGAGCGTTTCATCTCCGTTTCGACCTCCCACATACTATCGTTGCTGTTGGTATAATTGGCAGATTAAATGCTCTCCCACACAAAGTCAGTCAGAAATAAAACATAATTCAATCCAAAAGGCAGATGTAAACATACAATATTTCATAGATAGTGTTATGCATGGATACTGCATGCTGTTGTAAAGATGACTTATAACAGGGGCGGATGTAACCTTTCCCAATGGGGGGGGGGGTGGTATGGGGGCGGCTTCATCGCCCGTGGCGCGGCGATGAGGCCGCACCCATACCATATTCAGATACAGGACTTTTATTAGACAAGTAAAATAATAACAATAACAATATCAGTTGTTGTTGAAGTTGCAACAGACACGCAGCATGCATAAAGCTAAAGGTCTGACTCAGCTGAATGCTGAAAACAGATGAAATGCTGTTAATCCTGGACCTACCATATACGCCTGCTCGCAATTTTGTGTGAGGGGATTTTCTCACTTGAACTGAGTCAAGGGGTCCCTAGAGATGAAAAATCACCGAGGTGCTTGTCCGCCATAGTGCCACAAATGGCGCAATGGCCGAATCAAATATGGCCGCCATCGGATATGATGAAAATCCAACTTTTGTGTATATACACATGCAATACCTCTATTCTGACTAATTGGGGGGTGGGGAATCCATTTCTGATATTGTTATGACCATTTTGGTTGATTTTGACCTTGAAAGGTCATGGTCAAGGCCATTTTGCTATTCCGAAGACCATAACTAACCATTGTTAGGTGAAAAAACGGGTGCAATGGGTCTATTTCTACTAATTCTGAAATTTATTAATTAATTGAATTAATATTCAATCATATAAATCACTTGTTTTTTAGTAGGCCTACATGTGCATAAGACATATAACAATTATAATCACCCCTTTAAAATGTATTAAAGTAGAGAAATTGAATCAGGATTTTGAGAAGGAATGTAAGGTTGTCAGAGCTCTGCCATATCTTTGGAGGTTGGCTGTATTACCCTCTTGCACAATTTGGGCGGGGGGGCGGGGGGAACTTCCGGTTCACGTTCCTTCACTTCCGGTGTCGTTCCGAGACTACTCTACTCCATATTACTCCTGTCTACTCGAGTACTACTGTCACGCGGATTAAAACTTTTAGGAATACGTTACAAGTTTCGGGTTTTTTGTGTCTTTTTTGTCAACGTCTGTACTTGTATTTTTAATTCATTGGCCGTCCGTTTTTCACCGTCCGTAGTTTTTTTGGTCGTTTATTTAGTCTGTGTAGTAGTGTCCCAGTCAGTTCATTTCAACCATGGCTGCGTCGCCAGCTGTGTTCTACACACGATGTCTGGAGGAACTTCCAAAGATGAAGGTGACTGATGTCCACACAATAGTAAAGGCGAGCAGTAAGTCTCCGACGTCTTTGCTGAACAAGGGGTTTAGCCTGTATGTGTCCAGCTACATACTCAATTATGAGGGTAAGTCAGCATTCAGTTTTTCCTTTCAAGTTACGTTCACAGAATACGTTCAACAGCAAAGACATATGTCTTCATAATGTTATTCATCATGTTATATTTTATGTTTGACAGTTTCAAATAAAGACAAGGTGACAGGAGAAGTCAGCGTCAGAGCCTGCTGCTACAGGTCTATGAGGAAAAATGAGAAGCCGCACAGTCTGAGTGTAGGGTGAAGTCTAGGATGGTGATGGGTTGGGCTTCAGACTAACGGTTTATTTGGTTGCACTGGTGCACCTATCTTTTCATGTATCTTACAGTACCAACACTAACATAACAACAGTAAAGTTTAGATCAGAGGTACTTAGCTGAGAGATATATTATACTGTAATACTGTATGAGGGATTCCACATTCAACATGTTTACAAATTTCATAGATGGCTTCATATTTTCAGACAGTTAACCAACTACATATGACTGATCAAATTTTCAAGCTCAAAACGTCCAAGGCTAAGGCTTATTGAACCTGTAGATCTGCTATTTTCGGCTAACACTTAAATCAGAGGGATGCTGGGGCCAAGTGGTTATAGTAAAATCAAATAAAAATGGTCCCTATCACACTATTTGGCAGCTAACCTGTAATATAGGTCCCCTCTAATCTCCGAGGACCCCCCAGGGTTCCTGGGCCCCCTGTTGAAGATGCCCCCACACATAGACAGACCTGATGAATGTAAGGTGCACTGGTGTGATCAAGTGAAATTGTTAGTTGCACTGGAGATATGTTTGGGGAATGTTTTGGCTGCAACAATGAGTCATTATCAAACTAATTTTTGAACTATTTTTTGCAATTCATCATGGAATTAGAGTTTTGACACCTAACTAATTTTACCAGTGTTAAGTAAGTCTAACTAAATTGAAGAGAAGTGATCCATCCACACTAATCGAAGTTAGTTGCACATGCACAGTTGCCACGGTAAAGCAAAATATGAAATATAACTAAAATATGACGTATAACAGTGATTACACTATGAAGAACAAAACTTATGGCTTGGATATTTATTTTTAAATTAACTTCAGTTAGTTCAGATTAGAAGAGTACTGTTCCTTTTAGACTGAATTTTTGAATTAATTATCTTTTTAGCTAGAACATGTCAAAAAATAACCTACAGTAAGTTTTCATTGTAATGGCTTAATAAGTGTCAATATCCGATTAATTGATGAATTGTTTACGTAATTGGCCAAAGAATCGATTATGAAGTTAGTTGCAGCCCTAATGTCCTCCCCAAATGGGTGCACTCTGGAGCCCTGGTGGTGTATTCATGGCCCGTTCATGGCCTAACTAACTTCTTGTTGATGGCCGTTCATGGCCTATGTTGTTTGTACTTGTTCACTAACTTGTTCTCTGTTCAAAGCCAAAGTTCATGGCTGTGTTCTCTCAACATTGTTTGACTTCTCAATTATTATGTAAGTATCAAAGCAGTTTTCAAGGGGTAAGTTACTGTTCACTTTTCATTGTCTAATGCAGGGGTGCCCAACCTTTTTTGACCCAAGATCTACTTTTCAGCAGCCAACCCCTCCGGGATCTACCAGTATCTACCAATATCAACATTTAAAACCACACGCATCGTTGCCAGCCTACAGTAACCTCACAACAACACAACACTACTTTGTTTTACCACTTTACTTTATGTTACACATTGCAGAACAATACTGTTGGCATAATTCACAGACAGACACGCAGGCACACACACAAACACACACAAAAATCGCTCTTTTTTTCGCTCTTTTTTTTCCCACATCTCCCGAGATCTACTCATGATCAGGCCGAGATCTACTGGTAGATCCCGATCTACTGGTTGGGCTCCCCTGGTCTAATGTTACCCAAAAATAATATTTATGAAACAATCACATTAAATGTATTTGCTGTACAGCAGGTAAGTAAGTTACTGGTTGGTTTTCATTGTCTAATGTTACCTAAAAACTATTAATTAAAAATATGCTAATCTATTTGTTCTAATGTAAATCTGCTTTGTATACCCTTGTATGCTTTGTATGTCCTATCCTGTTCAGGTTGTCCTGAAACATTCAAAGCCAGTCATAATGACTCGGCATCATTGTTCTTGCGTTGCTGGAACTGGAATCTGCAACCACATCGTTGCTCTCCTGATGCAGTCTGCGCATTACTCTGAGACGGGTGCCAGAGTTGTCCCTCCTGTGCACAGCTGCACTGAAACCGAGCAACAGTGGCATAAGCCAAGAACCATGGTTAGTTCAAAATGGTGTCTCTCTTTTTATCATGGCAATTTTTTGCATACATCTAAGCACTCCTGAATCAACTCGTAGGGGCTGAAACCCGGTCCAGTCGACCAGATGACCATTACCAAGCCATCAAGGACAAGGTGTTCTGAAGGAGGAATTAGGTAAGTAATGTTATTACATTTTAAGTTTCTAAGTATGAGACAAACGGAGATTGTGTACACTGTCATCACTTAAATGGCAGCAGGTTATTCAGCTAAGTAACAACCTTAAACGGGTATCTGTGATACCTGATGAAGGTCGTGAGACCAAAACATCATTAGTCAGCTGAATTATCTCCTTATTCACTCGTTGCCTGGTCCGACACCCTGTATGTGTTCAGAAAGACTTTCTTCATAGTTCTTGAGTACGAAAAATGTAGAGCAGACCAACTAATATCACTCAATCTACATTACAGAAGCACACTCTACAGGGCTCTTGCTGGACCTCTCCCTGACCTCTCTGTTCTCAAGGTTGATGAGGCATACAAAGATTTTGAGCCCCTGTCCAGGCCATTAGTCTGCACCATGGGGATGTCTGCAGATTGCCCCATGGCTCTTTCCCGGTTTGGACCTGTCCAGGCCGGCAGTGTGTTGTCCTACCAACACCCCCCAGTGAGAGAACGGCACATACTGCATCACCAAGATGATCCACCGTTCCCACCACTCCCACTGGATGGCTACAGACTTGAGCAGACCAGACCAGACTTTGTCCTGAGTGAACATGAAGAGCTCCACCTGAAGTCTCTTCAGGTTACTTTTTCCACAGCTCAGAAAGTCGAGGAGGCAACCACAGAGCAGAGTCAGAGTTTGGAGTGGAAGACACTGCGCAAGCCAAGACTGACCTCTTCCAGGTATGGCTGAAACTATTGATTATTGTAATATGTTTGATACTTTTGAAAATACTTTGAAAAAAGAAACATACATCACCTCACCTCACACATCAACAGATACAATTTCACAGTATAACAAATATAAAAGTGCAAAGATTTGAACATGCCAATAATTAAGTAGAACGCAGGTATTATAATTCATGTTAATAAATAGCAATTCATCAGCATTTATCATTTCATAAGTACCTTTGTGCTGTAAAGTGCGAGTGCTGTAAAAAGTAAAATGAGTTAAACACAATTCATGTTAATAAATAGCAATGTATCAGCTTCACTATTCAGGCAGCTATGTGCTCTAAAGTGCTTGTGCTGTAAAGTGCTTCATGGTGTAAAGTAACAAGAGTATGAACTTTTGCATCACCTCCAGGTTCCGAGAGGCGTGCCATGTTAGGGGGCAGACATCGGCCACTAATTTGGCGCTGAGAATTTTGAGGGGCAACCTTCAGACTGCGGACATGAGGAGAGGCCTGGAGATGGAGATGGAGGCAGCAATTGAGTACTCCAAGAGGAGGAACGTAAACTATTATCCGTGTGGCCTTCTGATCCACCCAGATGCTCCCTGGTTTGCAGCCTCACCTGATGGCAAGGTTTTTGACCCCTCAGAGCACCCACCTTTTGGTCTGGTAGAGTTCAAGTGTCCGAATGTGTCTAGCTATGTAGACTGCAAGTACATGGCTGTGAAGGACGGCTCACCATTCCTTAAGAAGCAGCATGCCTACTACTGGCAAGTTCAAGGCCAGCTCCTAATGTCAGGATTGGATTGGTGTGACTTCGTTGTGTGCGCACATGATGACATGTGTGTTCAAAGAATTTACAGGGATCCAGAGGTGATGACAGAAATCCAACTGAAGGGCGGCTGGTTTTATTATTATGTCTATATGCAGAGCTTTTTAGGAAAGGCATAGGGCATGAAACTGGTGGCTTAAAGTTCTCAGTTGTGGGGACAGATTTCAGTCCTGGGGATTAAGTTTGAGTTAGTTTTTTTTTTTTTTTTTTTTTTTTAATTTACTGAGAACAGTGTAGATTTGGGAGGGGGGCATCATAGGAATTTGAAATAAAAGGGGTCAAATGAGATGCATAAAATATTGGGGAGGGCCAAGACTAATAACCTGACTCTGCCAGATTGTGGTAGTATTGAGTTCAAAAGTTCCCTCCTCCTACCTTGACCTGGGAACTCTCAAACAGAAACTATGTGGGACAAGAGCAGCACAAAAATACGATACGTTGTTAGGTTGTTATTTACATTAGAGTAGTGTCACAGCTTCAATATGTCATCAGTCTCACTTTGATCCGGCTCTAGCAGCCGCCTACGGACGCATATAGCTTCAACCAGATTTTGACTGGAGTGCATAGGGTCTGCCCTAGTTTCCAGATAGGACCAGCTGAAGGAATGCACTGCTGCCCCCAGATGGCGGAGCCGGATTACAAGACTAAAGCCTGAACTAAAATCTGCATAATATTTAATTTCAATCAATTTCAATTTAATTTCAAGATAAAAGTAAGAGTAAGACCAACCATTTCGACACCAGGGCCCTGTATATATTCAGTATTTGAGCCACGATGACCATTTGATGACATTTTATCCACACAGACCCAAAACTAAAAATGTATTTTGTTTTTGTCCAAAATACCAGGTTGGATTTCACAAACAAAACAGGCAACGTACAGATCAGAAATTACCATTCTTTTACATTTTCTGATTGTATAGACTTTAGGCTAATTCAGATGATGAATATTTTTTTACTCTTGAGAGTGTGAAAATGAAACCAAATGGACCCGCAAGGGTCCATTTGGTTTCATTGTTACATTCTCAAGAGTTACATCTGGTTAACCAACTTTCCATCATTTAGCCTGGGGACCACCTGGAACCCTCTCAAGGACCATTGGTGGTCCCCGGACCACATGTTGAAAACCCCTGTTCCAGTTGAAACACAACTTCATCAAGTTGTGTTTGTGTTTGTTAATGATTTTTTTAGGAACTTTTTTCTGGACCCGTTATGGTCCATTTGCAAATGGGTGGAACCCCCTTTTAAGATGTTCTAGTATAATAATCTCAATCATTTGTGGGGAAAAGATGTGATACAACAATATATCAAATTGAATCGCAGCATAAATCAATTTATAAGCTTAAATATCAATATTGTATTGTGAGGTAAGTGAATTAATTAAATATAATAAAAATGGATTAATATAACGTATGTATGGTTCAATAAAATAGCATTGTGGTTCAAGGGTGTCATACATTTATTTACAGGAAGCCAAAACTATGAGTACCACTGATGTTCATACAACGTACAACGCTGTCACATGAGTTTTTTAAGCAAGTAATGTTCCAGATAGAGTTGGCAACAACATGGACCCTTATAGATCTTTAACATGTGTGTATTTACAAGATGTCAACACCATGTAAAAACGTGTTATTTTGACATTTAACATTTACTTGTTATGTGCTAAAGCAGTGGTTTTTGACCTTTTTATCCCAGGGCCCACTATTTATTCAGCATTTGAGCCACGACCACCATTTGAGGACATTTTAGCCACACAGACCCAAAACTAAAGATTTCTTTTGCTTTTGTCCACAATACCAGGCAGGATTTCAGAAACAAAACGGTTAAACATACAGACCAAAATGACCATTAATCCTCTACATTTTCTAATTGTGTAGAGTTGGGCTAATTCAGATAATATTTTAACCATTGCTCCATTTGGTTTAATTTTTACATTCTCAAAGAGTTACATCTGGTTTACCAACTTTCCATCATTTAGCTGGGGGACTACCTGGAACCTTCTTAAGGACCAATGATGGTCATTGGACCACTGGTTGAAAACCACTGTCCTAAAGGTATAAGCAATAGTAATACATGTACAGCAATCTTATCAAATGACAACAAAATATTCTTTTTGGTCAGAGGAGAGATAAAGAACCAGAACAGCAGACCAGCACATGACAAGCTGTTAAGCTCACTCACTGACAAATGTTTTCTCAAAAGAAAAAAGTGATGAATAGAGAAATTAATTAATAGGAAAATAGAATGTGCCAGCATGTCTCAATTATTCTGCCCAGGCTTTAACCAAGGGTCCATACTGATAGTTTGTGAGCAAGCTGGCCACAGTCCACAAAGGACTAATACTTCCCATTAAAGAGACAGGTATGTCAGACTGGAAGAGCTTGCACAGTTTAATTCGGCCAATTACTCTCTCAACATGAACACGAAGGTGTGCAATCTCCTGAGTTTTATTTACATCTGCGGCTGGCATCTGGCGCTGTTTTGAGAGGAAGGGTGGCCGATACAGTTGACCTAGGACACAGTCATCAATCAGAAATCCCTTGTCAGCCATAACAGCCATATCCTCTGTCAGTAGAGCCTGGAGACCTGACTGTTTAAACAGTTCTTTGTCACTGATGGAACCAGCATAGAGTTCGGAGATGAAGGTGACTGCTCCATGAGGTGCCATACCAATCAGACCCTTCAGGGTGGAGTGGGACTTGTAAGATGAGAACATCTCACTCTGAAGGGAAAGACTTTCTGGGTGTTGGCATCTTAGCTCTGTGCAGTCGACAATCACCTACAAAACATCAGAAAATGTTTTTCAAACATCAAGGTGATGCAGGTTTTAACGATGTCTGGAGAGATTAACTGATCTGTCTATGATCCAACAACATTAAGACTACACACTGACCTAGGGCTTCACAATGTTGCTTCTATTCTCTTATTGGAGTTTCTTAAAGTAAACAGAAGAACACATTTTTCTTTTCTCATTGAACAGGACACTTTTACAGTAAGGTAGGCTGTGAGGGAGTGTGACACAGTTCTACCGTAAATGTGCTAGGAAAGGGGAAAATCACGATTTTCGATTTTCTTTTTTTTTTTTTCTTCTTTTTTTACATTGTCCAAATTCTGAAACCTCCATTTCGATTTGATCTCGATTAATGGTGAAGCCTTACACTGCCCTCTACTGACAGTTTAACTGGTTAATAAATGATAGCCTTGTCAAAACATATCAATTAACTGTACTAATGCCTTAATCGTAATTTACATCACTATGAGTGATTGCGTTTACCTGTGTATCAGCATAATTGCTCTGCCTGAACTCCATTGGCAACACCGCCTGAACTTCTTCCTTGGACATCCAGATTTTAAGTGAGCCCAGCAGAAAGTACAGGTAGTATGTCCATGTTGTAATGATCCGGCTGACTGTAGATGGGTGGATCCCGAAACGATCTGCCAGGTCAACTTCTGTGGACCCCAGTGCCAGGTACATAAGGAAGAGGAAGAATTCATCAACTGGAGGAAGAGCATGTCTCTGAAATAAAATGTACAAAACATGGACAGTTATTTCTTGTAATACAAAACAAATTAATTAATTTTCCACCAATTTGCATAAGCCTACCATTTTCACATGAAGTGACATGTTTTTTAAATTTTTATTTTCAGTGTGCCATATAAGTGTAATTATGACAAGTGACAACACAACACAAAATTGCTCCAGATGTGATAGCGATAGATAGGTAGGCTACATTGCATGGTTTCAGCCACCATTGGTAAGTGAGCGAGTGAGTGAGTGTGTGTCATGTGTATGGGTGAATGTAATACACTATGTAGAGCACCTTGGTTTATTTACAACACATTTTGTCAGTATATTCTTCTCTTTCACCTCAGCTTACAAGGATCATTAAATTTAGACCAATAACCCAGCTCCCTGTTCCCTGTAACTTTAAATGAATGTAGAATTAGTTATGTGATTTGATTTCAACTCTGGTATAGCGATTCTCCAGTAACATAACACAAAGCACAATACAAAATATTGTCAGAAACAGTCAGTAAACTTACCGAGTAAGTACATGGAAAGACGATTTCTTCATTCCTCTGCTGGGCTCTCCGTGCTCTGGTGACCCTGATCATGTTGGCTGTGGATGGCTCAATGAGGTGCCAGAACGCCATCAGGTGCTCATAGGTGGCAAATCTTGGAAACAGATTAATATTGGCATTGTTTATAACCATGAACAAGGTTTTACACTCATGTAATAACTAATCATAGTTAGAGTAATAATGTATATGAAATTGGTATGCTTTGTGCAAGTTCTTCTCACCTTGTGAAGGTTCTGATCTGTGAGTCTGAGCCCTCAAATCGCTGTAGCCCAAACCTACATTTGAGGGTCAAGTCCTCCACCTGCTGTCTCAGCTGTGTGATAGTGTCCTGCATCTCATCCCTCTCACTCAACGCCAGATCGACAGCAGCAGGTTCGGGGGATGTGCAGTAGTCGTGTTCACGACAAGGCACCTCCATTTCAGCATCAGCATCATCATCATCATCATCATCAGCAGCAGCAGCAGCAGCAGCAGCAGCAGCAGCAGCATCGATAACTCTGACTTTCCTCTGCCAAACACCAACTCTTTGACGAATGTTAAATCCGTTCCACTCAAACAACACCGGCAAGGCTCCATTTCTAAGCCGATGATGTCCACTTGGAGTCTCGATCATATCCTCTTTCATGAAGTGCTTACTGCAGACATAGCACCGAGGAGTGACAGTGAAGTTGTCCCTTCTTATATTAGCGATCCATCTTGCCTTCAGTTCAGGATCTTCAGGGAAACGGTGGAAACTCAAAGATGTAAACTTAGCTGATGAAGAGCAAAGAGGCACTGAACAATGCTCCGCAGAGCCCACCGCCCTCTTCATCAACTTCACTGTCCCTTTCTTCATTTCAGCTCATGTCACTGACACTACACTACACACGACACAGACACACGACAAAAAACGATAAAACGGACGGCCAATGAATTAAAAATACAAGTACAGACGTTGACAAAAAAGACACAAAAAACCCGAAACTTGTAACGTATTCCTAAAAGTTTTAATCCGCGTGACAGTAGTACTCGAGTAGACAGGAGTAATATGGAGTAGAGTAGTCTCGGAACGACACCGGAAGTGAAGGAACGTGAACCGGAAGTTCCCCCCGCCCCCCCGCCCAAATTGTGCAAGAGGGTAATTCGGTGGCTGTAATGAAAAATGCTGTGGGATACTATGGTGATCTATGGTGATCTTTGCATAAACTACCTGTGTCATGGCTCATAGTATCTTGTGCGAATCAAGGTGCTAGAGTTTACACATCCTGAGTTCTACTGGCACTTCTCAATCGGTCAGTGGGTTGTTCAGGTCAATGCTGGATCAGTACTGCAGTAGGTAACCTGAAGGTCGAGCAGAGCATTCAGTGAGAGATGAATCAGGGCTTTGACACTAACACTTGCCCGCTTGCCCGGGGCAAGTAAAAAAATGGTGGGGCAAGTGAAGACTGCTACCTGGTTGCCCGATCGGGCAAGTGTGCAACTTGCACTATAACACAACACAAGATAAATTTGTCTTGAAGGCAGTCATTGCACTCTACCTCTGTGTCTTTCCCTGCTTTCTAGCTATCCACAATTTCAGGCTGGATTTGGGAAACAAAACAGGCAAATTAACATACACATCAAAATGATCTTCTACATTCTCTAGTTGTGTAGACCTGGGCTAATTAAGATGATGAATATTAACTCTTGAGAGTGTAAAAATAAAACCAAATGGACCCGCAAGGGTCCATTTGGTTTCATTTTTACGTTCTCGAGAGTTACATCTGGTTAGTAAACTTAAATGCAAAATTTACAATATATTTTTGGGGGGCAAGTGACCGTGGCCTGAGGGCAAGTAGAACCTGACTTGCACTTGCCTCGGAGACCTTAGTGTCAACCCCTGTGAAGGGTCCTGAAGGTCACTATGTAGTAGGAGCCACACACACAATGCAAAAGCAGATGCAGAGTTTGAGCTCTTGTTTCATGAGATTCATGAAAATGTCCTCAACCTCCTCACCAACAACTACCCCCAAAAAAATCCATCTCGAGCATGCACTGAGCACCACTTGTCACCTTACATTCAAAGTGGTGAAGCTGTTTGACTCTGTGCTAGAGCTTCCATACTCATTGACTGTCAATCTGCAAAGCAGGTTGTATACAGAGAATTCACTCTGCGCCTGCTCAACTGTCTAAAAATGGGGAGTGCCTGTAGTACCCATACAGACAGGAGAGGCTACTGCGACTAAGAAAATTAGCTGAATCATACCAAAGAGGAAGCCTCACTTCAAAGAGCAACCACAGAAGGCACCAACCACCATTTTGAAGAAGCAGAACTTAGTTTTGACCAAAGACATGGCTGAAGCATATAGGAGCTATGGGCATTGCTAAGAAGCAGGGCATAAACATCCAGCAAATACTTTCTCATGACGTGCTCTCAACATCTTTGATGGTAAAAAAAAGAGATTGACCCTGGACTTGATCTCACCCATGGAGTCTGCATCTAGTCATCTACTCTTGCCACTCATATTGTGTTAGACTTCATGTCGAAAATGCGGCAGATACCACTGGGACGGTTCTCAACGGTCAACACCCTCATCAGTGCTTCATCCTCCTTCTGCCGAGAGTCGGAATTCATTCACCTCATACTTGATACGTACATTGAGAGGTCTCAAAATGAAGGGGAGCCCCTGCAACGTACAGACTCAACAGCAAGCATTGGCATGAACAGCAACACACCCATTCCGCAGCAACTTCACAAGTTCTGGGTGTCTGAGAACAAGCAAAATATCTATCTGTTAGTTTGGGATATGGTGTGCAGTCAGGTCTGTGGCAATACTATCACTGTCAGGTCTGTCGTCCATGACAATGAGGTTCTCCCAGCAAAGGTGGCTGGTGGCAAGGACATTCCCACTATTTTTTGTCTTCTCTATTGCAATGTAAAGCACTTTGAGCTGCATTTTATATCATGAAAGGTGCGATACAAATAAAGATTATTACAAATAAAGATTATTATTATTATCCATGACCTCTTGAACTGGATTGAGGAAGCTGACACGAGGCTAGTGGACTGGTGCATATGGAGTGGGCTATTTGTGTTAAACAGTGTAAGAGAGTTGTGATAGTTTTCAATGATACACCTGTGCATTACTTCTACATTGCATTCCGTACTTCCAAGCACTGGGGATGAAGGAAGTCTGGCAGCAGTATGGCACTGGTGAAAAGCGACACATGCTACCACTGCATCAAGCAGTCTCTTATCTTGGAACAACCCTAGCCAAGACCGTGATCAAGGCACATATCCTGACTGGGGTCCACCCACGGTTTCGACGGGCCACGGTTCTGACGGGCCACGGCTCCGAGGGGGCACGGCTCCGAGGGGGCACGGCTCCGAGGGGGCACGGTTCCGACGGCCGGGTCCTTGATACGCGGCCCGGCAGGACAAGGTTTTCTGCACGCAATTATTGCGCTACACGTGCCCCCCCCCCCTCCACACACACACACACGCACGCACGCACGCACACACTCCACCACTCTGCGTATCAACAACACATTGTGAGCCGCTATGCACTGATCTCTCTCTCTCTCTCTCTCTCTCTCTCTCTCTCTCTCTCTCTCTCTCTCTCTCTCTCTCTCTCTCTCTCATATGCATATGCAATGTTATACAGTTTATAGATCTGTTATACAGTTTATAGATCCATTATAGGCAGTGGGTGCGAAATCCATTGGTGTGATTGCTTTGGACGGACGACATTAAATTTAAATAGCGCAAAAAAGACAAAGTACAAATACGCCTACACAGCATATGTGCAATTTAATTGCGTAATGGCGTACCTGATTCATTGTCACTATGGCACGGGGTTGTAATTCATGCCGTTGTTGCGCACAGGACAAATGTATAAGAATCCCACCGCGTTTAGGTCAGGCTTGCACAGTTAACTTTGCAGTAGGTCTATTGACATTTAAACAAGATGAAGAAAGACCGACCGACAGACAGATAGACAGACAGACAGACGGGTCTCCTTTCTATAGCCTAATAACGGACCATCTTACCGCTGCGTAAAATACCCCATTCTCCAACTTCTCCTCTCCACGGTTCTCCTTTATTTGCTACGTGGAATGCATTTCCACCTGCACCATATCAAAATCAAGCAAAACCGTCTTTTGTTTTTAGGGGAGCAGCCTAAAATGCGAGTCTTTGTTGCATTTTGGGATTTGAATGAGGCTTCACATACCTGGCAAAATAAAGCGCACTGTCTGCGTCTATAGCAATAGGATTATGGCCTCCTGCTGTGATAGCGACATTTTCTTACATGCTCGATTCAAGCAAAGTAAGCAAATAATGTGGCCGATAATAAGGAAATATGCAATTGGAAATGGAGAGGCACATTTTACGCAGAGCAAGGATGTGTCAGGGGCCGCTACCAGGCAGTCACAGCTGATAGACGTGGTCGAATCCTAGACTACATGGTCCCTGGAGCCCTCAACCAGCAGTTTACATGATTCATCAGTTGCTTAAAGAAATATAAATACGGAATTGTCTCTCTTTTGGCCGTGCGTAAAATGGTTCCAAATGAGAGAGAGAGAGAGAGAGAGAGAGAGAGAGAGAGAGAGAGAGAGAGAGACGCGTGCGCGCGCCTCTGTGGGGGTGCAAATATCATGACCAATTGCAATGAAATACTTACTATAGCTTTTTGGCAACATTAAAAATATATGCCTAGGCCTCACACAAAAATATATTTCAGATGGGTATCCATACAGACAAATATTCATTTAGGGGTCCATGATGGGTAGAGCCATAATAATAACTTTTCATTATGACAACACTCTGCCAAACTGCCTTTGTCACCCATTGAGTTACATGTAAAATAACAGGATTTCTCCACATTAAATAATGAATCGTTTAGGTATCAAATTGGCTTCTAAATCTAGTCAAGCAGACATATAGCCGACTATATGCTCTGGACAAATGTGCATGACATCACCTTTAGAAATAGGCCTACGATGAGAACATTGAAACAGCTGTAAACTTTAGGCTATAACTACTGCCCGTTCAACGGAGCTTTTTGATGCTTTAAGAATACACTGATTATCATTGCCGTCACCTGGGGTGATAATTGCGCGCAGGAAACCTTGTCCTGCCCAGTGCCCATAGGTCCTGCCGGGCGCGCATCACAGACCCGGCCGTCGGAACTGTGCCCCCTCGGAGCCGTGCCCCCTCGGAATCGTGCACCCTCGGAACCATGACCCGTCGGAACCGTGACCCGTCGGAACCGTGACGCGGACATATCTTGACTGGACCGCTGGACTGGGCCGCTGGATGATGTGGGAGGGAGTCGAGAAGAAGAAGCTGACATGGAGCGAAGTCTGGGGCTTGGAATCCAACAGGCTGAGTTTCATCGTTCAAGCAACGTTGTGCTGCCATCTCCCATAAACCTGCAACTATGGTTGGGAAGGACCCAGTATGTCTAGCCGATAAGCTTGAGCAGAAGAGGATTTCCATCAACGCCCTACCCACCAGCAGCCAGGGCATGCGCCATCACCCACCAACGTTCCTCTGGGAGGGGGGATCCTACCATCTAGTCTTTTAATTGATCCTGGAGATCACTGCATGAGCAAGTTGAGAGAAAATACTTGATTTTGTTTTATATTAGTTGTATATCACTTTGTCACTCTTATTTAATCATTTCAGAACCCATATAGCAATATATATGTATACTTGCATATGTGTTGTGTATATCTTTTGTTCTAAATAATAACGTAATTGAGTAAAAATGATAACAGGGGACACATTTGTTACTTTTAAATTATAGTTAAATATCAATATAAAAGATATCACACAGGAATCATTGCCACAATTATATGAATTAGACCTATTGCACCAGTTGTTAATGTCATGGCCAAATCATGTCTTTGGAATAGCAAAATGGCCTTGACCATGACCTTTCAAGGTCAAAATCAACCAAAATTGCCATAACAATGTCAGAAATGGATTCCCCACCCCCCAATTAGTCAGAATAGAGGTATTGCATGTGTATATACACAAAAGTTGGATTTTCATCATATCCGATGGCGGCCATATTTGATTCGGCCATTGCGCCATTCGTAGCACTATGGCGAACAAGCACCTCGGTGATTTTTCATCTCTAGGGACCCCTTGACTCAGTTCAGGTGAGAAAATCCCCTCACACAAAATTGCGAGCAGGCGTATATGGGAGGTCCAGGATTATGTTGGTTTAGTGGTGCCACAGCTGTAGTCAGTTAGTAGCAGTAGTAGTGTTTCACATCATTTTAAATATAAGCACTTTAATTTGAAATATCTCTTGGGTTGTTTTGCATGCCGTCATGTTTGGTGGGGCAGACATGGCATTTAGGGGGCCATTGCCCCCCCATGCTCATACCTAGATCCGCCCCTGCTAATGACACCTGTTTTATACACAACTTGCACAGGAAACCCAAGAAGTTCCTGAATTGTTTTGCAAAGAGGTGTGGAACAGGGCTGAATAGGCCATTCTCCATTAGTTCAGGTAATTCAGTCGGAAGGGGGTAAAAACCACAGATGCGTGTTTGTGGAAAAGTGAATTAGCCTTCCTCCCCCTCCCTCCGCCTCGCTGTACCTCCTCCTGTTTCCCGCTGATGGACCACCACAGTCCCATAAAATCTCAGCAGACCTCTGGCACACCTTTGATCACCTTAAAGCTCCATAAAGACCTGCCCTGCATCCATCACAACTTTAAAGGATCGCTCGTGCTTAAGCCAGAAGCATCTGACATTCTTCCAGAATTCCACTGGCATTCCTTTGCTATTTTTTTTTTTTTTTACATACAGCGAATTCCTAATTTATATGTGAACTGCTTTAATACCCAGCAGGCTATTTATACAATCGTGTACTTTGTATGACAAAAGGCAGCAAAAATAGATGATCTACATGCTCAGAAATTGGCGCAATGCGATGTATTGTTGACCAAGAGAGATTTATTTGTTGACCAGTCTCTGTAGAGTGGACTAGAAGTCCACTGCAGTCAAATCCACATATCATTTGAAATGGCTCATCTCCAAGAAACTGTTCTTATATTTCTTCTTTCAACATGTGCCCGGTTTTCTACTGTATGTATGCTGGAGATATCTCAGATTTTATTGATGCTCTTGGCGTTTCTAAGCAATTTGGAGCCCCAAGCAAGATTTTCCCAGGAGCCCCCCCCCCCCCCCCCCCCTTACCAAATGGACCCGGGTCCATTTGGTAAGGGGGGCGGCTCCAGGGAAAATCTCCTGTGACGTCATACCTATGACAGGCACAGAGGACAAGTAGCGGAACAGTGGCCTGGTGGTTAGAGTGTCTGCCCTGGAACTGGGAGGCTGGGGTTCGATTCCCGGTCGGGTCATACCAAAGACCCTTGGCACTCAGCAAGCATCAAAGGGATTGATTGGGGGTCAAAATCAGCTAATGATTCCCGAGCGCGGCAAGCCGCGTAGTGACAAATAATGCGACTTTGACTATTGAAGTATAATGTATCCACATGAGTCTTATTAGCCTGGGATCATTTTAAAGCATGTCTGGTGGTCTTCCCGGTGCCCCCCCCTTATGGCACCCCAGGCGACTGCCTAGTCTGCCTAATGGCAAAAACGCCCCTGATACAAGTCCAACATGGTCTGGCCTCATTCCTTGTAACTACAATCATAAGGTTTTTTTGCTACCTTTTGGAAGGTCCTTCCCAGGTTATCCGTCATGTTTCCATTTTAGACCAGGAAGGCGAGTTGCGTGGAGAGTCTTCTTCGCTCCGCGACCTCTTTGCTCTCGCTCTCTTGCCTTCTCTCTTCTCCCGATGCTGTAAATCACACCGCAGGGACCTGCAGGGGGACAGAGGGGAACATAAAACACCTCCATCCCTGACAGGCATGAAAGGCAGGAAGGACGCGGCATGCCGCTCCCCGCGCGAGGATAAGAGGCCAGACGGGACAGCCATGGAGATGGATAAATGAAGGAAGGATGGATGGATGGAGAGATGCCCTGAACTAACTTCCTCCAATGTGCACGTGACACACCAACCCACCACAGTCAGAGTCAGACACACATACCACCACACACGCAAACAGGGGGTTTATAAAGAGGAATTCCACCCATTTTCAACAATTTTACTATGTCATTAATATACTGTACCTTCGAGATATTGTGTGGACATGATGAAAACGTTCCATTATTCTGTGTTTCCTAGAAATGGAGGTTGATAAAAACCATCAAGCTGTATTTTGTGAGAGTGTTTTAACTGAGAGTGTACAAATGGAACCAAGTGGACCTGTTAGGGTTCATTGTATTCTAATGTTGAAAATGGGTGGGATTCCCCTTTATTAAAGGGCTAAATGTGAGTAACTTGCCTGTCTTTCAAGTAGTGCAGGGGTTTTCAACTGACTAACCAGGGAGCACCAACACAACCTGGGTTGTGTTGGTGCGTGGCGTGGAGGGAAATTAACCTTTCAAATCCCACATGGAAAGAAAATATGCTATATATGTATATGTACTAAGGCTGTTGAAAATAGTTAATTAATGGGATTAAATTAATTCTGTTGATTAATCTGATTAAAAATTTTAACGCAATTAACTCATGTGCACACTGACTCAACCCACTGAGCATTTTCTCATTCAACGAAATGTGTAGAGCACGGTTTTACAGAGACGTATATCCTGTGTGTCTCCCTGTAACCAGAACTAGAGTATAGCTGGAGGATCTACAAGCATTGAGGGCTTGTAGATCTCATATTTTGATACATATTTTAAAGATAAATGGTTATTTTTTTCACAGATTCGGTTTCTTTTTTTTAAAAACATGCATATTTTGGACATAGTTCGAATGGTGATTAATCATGATTAAATTAATTTTGAAGCTGTGATTAATTTGATTAAAATTTTTAATCATTCAACAGCCCTAATATGTACATATATGTTTTAATATATGCCACATATATAAAATTGCCCCCCTACATACCGGTGTATGAACCTGACTGTGGCATATATGTGGTTATATATGCCACATATAATGTATGTCCTATACGGTATTATTATCCACATTTATTACATGGCCTCAATGAATGCTCCAATCAGAAGCCAGCGTTCTGGTCATGTGAGCGGTGACATATTACACTATAATTACCGCTCCACTCTATATTGGACCGCTGCATAATCAAGGTCCCCAAAGTGCAAACAGCTGTGTTCATATCAATCCGCGGTGCGCTTCCGCTTTTAGTTCCAGCACGCCGTTAGCGGGTCCATTTGGTTAGCTACGTATTTGGTTGTTTACATGCCGTTGCCGTCACCCTCTCAAGGACCACTGGTGGTCCTCTGACCTCTGGTTGAAAACCACGCTGCGCTTCCGCATTTAGTTCCAGCACACCGTTAGCGGGTCCATTTGGTTAGCTACGTATTTGGTTGTTTACATTACATGCCGTTGCCGTCACCCTCTCAAGGATCACTGGTGGTCCTCGGACCACTGGTTGAAAACCACTGACGTAAGCCATGTAATAAGTGGGATAACACCCTTCGAACCGGTGATTTGTTTGAAACAAATCACTCGTCGGGTGTTATCCCTTATATATGCATATACTACTGATTATAGCATCAGGGGTTGACACTAAGGTGTCTGAGGCACTTGCCCATCGGGCAAGTGCAAGTCAGGTTCTACTTGCCCTCAGGTCATGGTCACTTGCCCCCCAGGTTCCAGGTGGTCCCCAGTTAAGTTGGTTAACCAGATGTAACTCTTGAGAGTGTAAAAATGAAACCAAATGGACCCTTGCGGGTCCATTTGGTTTCATTTTTACACTCTCAAGAGTTAAAATTCATCATCTTAATTAGCCCAGGTCTACACTGTAGAAGATTAATGGTCATTTTTATGTGTATGTTAATTTGCCTGTTTTGTTTCCCAACTCCAGCCTGGGATTGTGGATATCTAGAAAGCAGGGAAAGACACAGAGGCAGAGTGCAATGACTGCCTTCAAGACAAATTTATCTTGTGTTGTGTTATAGTGCACTAAGTTGCACACTTGCCCGATCGGGCAACCAGGTAGCAGTCTTCACTTGCCCCACCATTTTTTTTTACTTGCCCCGGGCAAGCGGGCAAGTGTTAGTGTCAAGTCCTGAGCATGCATATGATGGATAGTACATACATTTTCTTTCCATGTGGGATCTTCCAGAACTGGTGATTCTGTTCAGTGGAACTACTGTGTGAAGCTGTGAGCGAGCAAACATGATGTGGTGGGAACATTTCCATATGATGGTGACTCAACCGAGCTTCCCTTGAGATTCCACAGAATAAAACTCCCTTTTCGGTGGAAGTTGTTGATGTCAGACTTCTAAGTAACTGACAACATTGATGATTCATCATACGCCTGCATAATACTTCCCAATGCATGGTACACATACGCACATACACATGCAATACCTTCACGTGTGTGAAGGTGTGTGATGCAGACAGGACCCGACAGGAAATGCACAATTTAATAGTTAACTGTGACTTTCAGTCGCAATACAATAGCCATATTAACTCGTGCATATTTCAGTTCCGTTCCTATTAAAGATCTCAACGGGCCTGAAAATGAAGGCCCGGCCCTAACTGGGCCCTAACAGTTCAGGCCCTATAGGCCTGGCCCGGCCCTACTATGGAATTGATTTTAGGCCCTACCCGGCCCTAAACTGTCGGGTTTGGGCAAAATTTGAGAATTCGCCACAGATTAAAAATGAAATGGCAATCAGCACCATCTTCATAATAGGTAAATACAGAAAATAACTATTATTCTTACTATAGTAAATTAATTCAATATATTTTATATTCTCATGGGGCCTGAGGCCCTACCCGGCCCTACTGATTAGCATAGATTTTAGGCCCTACCCGGCCCTAGATGTTGGGTCGGGCCTGTTCGGGTTCGGTCTTGGTCGGGTTCGGGCAGAGTTTGAGAACTCTAGTTCCTATAGGCAAATAATAAAACAATATAAAATAAAATACAATAACAAATTGTACCATATCGACACGCTGGGAAGTCTCTCTTCCAACCTCACAGGATTGCACACTACAATACTTTCTGTGTGGAATTATATCTTTATCTTCTATGGTTTACAAAAAGAGGGATTGCAACACCTAACGTTTTAAAGATTAAGCATGTTTTAGATTTTGGGCAAACAAATGCTTTGCAGTGTGTGTGCGTGCGTGCGTGCGTGTGTGTGTGCATGTGTGACATGTATCCATATGTCTGTGTGTGGGTGTGCATGTGGCCTGTGCGTGCATGTGTATGTGTGTGTTTATGGGTTTTGTGTAGACTTCAGACAGACACCTGCTACAATGTACGAGACACAGAGAGAGTGACAGGCGTACAGACATGAAACAAGATAGAAGGTTTAATATGGGTCAAGTCCAAGTGGAAACAACTACAAGAACCGTGATTTAAGCAAGGTGACATTTTATTGCACAATGTAAATCATGCTCATAAATGTAGATACGAGTGATGTTTGTTCATAGCTCTCTTCTGGAACGGATTACAGAAAGTTATAGTATTTTGAATGAAAAACGGTAGTTTCCCATGGATTGAACGCTGCATGTTTGTCATTCCTGAACCCTGTGTACCAACTACAAAAATTACTACCATATTTTATCCCAGAAGAAAGAAAAAAACATCTACACTTCTTTGTTTGAACATGTATTTATGTAATACACAAATGGTACATGCATTGAATTGAGACATATTATATACAGTGCGCATATGTATCAACAAACTCCATTATGTATGTGCATCTCTGCTGCAAAACAGACAGTCAGGAGCAGTGGCGTTTCTAAGAAATTTGGAGCCCTAGGCAAGATTTTCCCTGGAGCCCCCCCTTACCAAATGGACCCGTAAGGGTCCATTTGGTAAGGGGGGGCTCCAGGGAAAATCTCCTGTAAAATGGTGCCTCCCAAGTGATAAAATTACGAACTATTTTTAAACTAATCCTCCAAGGCCCGGACTTATTTCTACTTGAGGAAAAAAAAAATGTTTTCAACCTTACTACTACGTTGTAGGTTGTACTACCATGATCTATTAAAAACAACGGCCGTACGTCCCCAGGACGCAGGTCTTTGCGGCACTTTGCCGCAATTTTTTATTTCCCATCCACATCCATTCAAAAGCTCCGTCGGACGTCGGACTTTTGCCGTTATCGTGTAGCCACAGCCTAACAGGACACAGGTGGAGAGAAATAGAGCTGCGCAGTGACGTCACCGCCCCTGTTCCGGAAGTCTTTTCCCAATTCATTTTTCTCATAGACTTTTCGAAAATAATTTATATCAAGACGATTACGCCGCGGACAAAGCCAACTCGAGTCGTGACGAATCATGATGACACACACAAACTTTTGGGACAATAAAATAATTTCTAAGATGAAAAACGAAACAAAAAGTCTTGTGTCATGCCGTTTTCTACTTCTTCCCAATTATATATTATATGACGATATTGTGTTTGTTGTCATGATTTGTCACGACCTGAGTTGGCTTTGGCCGCGGCATAATCGTCTTGATATAAATTATTTTCGAAAAGTCTATGAGAAAAATGAATGGGGAAAAGACTTCCGGAACAGGGGCGGTGACGTCACTGCGCAGCTCTATAGTAATCACAGGGAGGTTAGATAAGACAGTCACAGTCAGTCATCACTACATAATAAAAGTAAGCAACAGACTGATATCGCGACAGTCTTCAGTCACACTAATTTACATAAATCACTGCTTGACTGAAATAAAATTGAATTACTGTACATCCCCCCCAACTTAATGGGCTTCACTGGAGATTACATCCTGTGGTACTTAGTTAGTAGTTGCTAAGAAGAGAGGGGTCGGGCCGTGCACCAAATCTCTGAGCACATCCCAGTGGAAAATTTAATTTCGGCTTTGACGTCATCCTGGAAAGGCGATGATGGTTGGATTGTTTCGCTCCAACAATAACAGAGGTGTGCGGTCCGGCGAGACGAGACGAGACGTGGAGGGACACTGGGAGCTTTCACAGCTTCAATATACTGTAGTCTCTCTGCTATTTCGTGTGTAAACAGCCCAGGTCGTCTCTGAGATGTTTTGGCGGGTTTTGGGTTATATCCCAAGAAAAAACAGCATCCCCCAGTTACTCAAGCTGCCTGAAACACTATAGTTGGTGCATCACTTTGTCCATCAATATTATGCAGTTCAGGGGCGGATGTAAAACTTCCCAATTGGGGGGGCAGGAGAAAATGGTATGGGGGCGGCTTCATGAAATTTTTATCGCCCGTTAAAATGTGATTTTATCGCCCGTGTCGCTTCGCGCCACGGGCGATAAAGCCGCACCCATACCATTTTCATTTACAGGACTTTTATTAGGCAAGTAAAGCATCAATAATAACATCAGTTGTTGTTGAAGTTGCAACAGACACGCAGCATGCATAAAGCTAAAGGTCTGACTCAGAGAGTTTTCTGTTTTCAATGATGAAATGCTCTTGGTTTAGTGGTGACACAACTGTAGTTAGTCAGTAGCAGTAGTAGTAGTGTGTTCAAATCATTTTAAATACAAGCACTTTAATTTGGAATATGTTGGGTTGTTTTGCATGCCATCGTGTTTGGTGGGGCAGACTGACTGGGCATTTAGCCCCCCCCCCCCCCCCCCCCCAATGCCCCTGGTGCAGTTTCTGAGAAGGAGAAAGTGTTAGGGAGCTTAAACTGATGTGAGGAGGATAAAGCTTTTAAAATAAATGGTCCTTTTGACAGAATGCGGATCTGTAGAGCCACTATTTAATGTATTTATAATCATCCAACATAAATTACAGGCTCACTGAGAAAACAACTAGCGGTTCATGCATTATTGCTCGTTATTGCAATGCTGAATTAATTATGCAAAGCATCTGGTTCTTTTTAGATGCACATCCACTCTCTACACAGTCTACATGATATTATATAGGGAGTCATTTTAACAGCAGAATGTTGTTAAAGCCTGGGGCAGATGTAACATTTCCCAATTGGAGGGCAGGAGAAAATGGTATGGGGTGGCTTCATCGTTCGCGCCACGGGCGATGAAGCCCCCCCATGCCATTTTCAGTTACAGGACTTTTATTAGTCAAGTAAGCATCAATAATAACATCAGTTGTTGTTGAAGTTGCAACAGACACACAGCATGCATAAAGCTAAAGGTCTGACTCAGAGAGTTTTCTGTTTTCAATGATGAAATGCTGTTGGTTTAGTGGTGACGCAACTGTAGTTAGTCAGTAGCAGTAGTAGTGTTTCAAATAATTTTAATTATAAAAAATAATTTAATTTGAAATATCTTTGAATGTTGGGTTGTTTGCACGCCGTCATGTTTGGTGGGGCAGACTGGGCATTTAGGGGGGCATTGCCCTCCCATGCCCATGCCTATATCCGCCCCTGGTTAAAGCCCAATGAGGGGGTGGTGGGAGAGGCAGGGTGTTGGGTCACTGTGTGGGTGGGGGTGTCAAAGCATCATGTTTTTTTTCATTAGTGTACTGAGGCCTGGTGGGGCGCATGTGTGTCCGTGTGTGTGGGTGTGAGTGTGTGTGTGTGTGTGTGTGTGTGTGTGTGTGTGTGTGTGTGTGTGTGTGTGTGTAAGTGCGTGGGTGTGTGAGTGTGAGTGCACATGCTTGTTGTAAATGAACTCCCCCATGGGGCTAAATGTTTATGACATCCCCACAGTATTCCATGCTGACCTTCACAGCTCCAGGCTCCCCAGCTTCTGAAAGCCCAGAGCAGCAGGCAGCCTCTGCTCCTCTCAGCAGGGGATCAGCAGGCAGCTACCAGGGCTGTAGTCACATCACACAACTTCAATTCAAAAGGCTGTCCGTCTGGACCGCAGGGCCGGTGTGAGTACCAAATCTGCTCGGGTGGGGAAATGTGCTCGGGGGCCCCGGCGCAGCCGACTGACGTCATCAAGTATCAGTGTTGCCAACTTGGCGCATTTATCGCTATATTTAGCGCTTTTTCAGACCCCCTAGCGCCAAAATTAGTGGAAAAACTCCTGGCGGAAAACCTAGTGCTTTTTGGCTGGAGAGTTGGGGTGAAATTGATTGACAGGCGCCAGAGATAAAACCCTCATTTTTCACCATTTTTCCTCCTATGACAGTGGTTTTCAACCAGTGGTCCCCAGGCTAAATGATGGATAGTTGGTTAACCAGATGTAACTCTTTGAGAGCGTAAAAATGAAACCAAATGGACCCTTGCGGGTCCATTTGGTTTCATGAATGAATGAATGAATGAATTTTTTATTAACAGAGATGAGAGTTACAGTACAAGTCAAGTACACACTGCTACAAAACTGATAACAGCTTGGAGAATT
Organism: Benthosema pterotum; assembly: GCA_039105355.1. Lineage (NCBI taxonomy): Eukaryota > Metazoa > Chordata > Actinopteri > Myctophiformes > Myctophidae > Benthosema > Benthosema pterotum. The sequence goes on along the minus strand of CM076983.1, from coordinate 44,742,164 downwards.
ACAGTACAATTCAAGTACAACTGCATCAAATCTGAAAAACTGATTGGACACACTAGTTAAGAATACACTTGTTTACAATAGTGGCCAACTTGTTCATTTCATTGAGGCATTCAAATGCCGTACATACATAACAACTACTTCAGTAAAATCAGAAGCAGCAAATCATGGAGGCAAAATCATAGTGGAGGTAAAAAGGGAAAAGAGAAATGTACAATGAGGAGAGGCGGGGTGGGTGGGGGGATTTTATATACATTTTAGTTTTACAGAGGCCAGTTTAGAATTGCAGCCATCTGTAGGTGCCCTTTGAGAGCGGTTTTGAAGGAGTCAAGGGATTCACATGCCTTTATGACTGTTGGTAGGGCATTCCACATTTTGGTGGCATTTTTACACTCTCAAGAGTTAAAATATTCATCATGTGAAGTAGCCCAAGTCTACACAACTAGAGAATGTAGAATATTAATGGCCATTCCCTTCCAGGCGAGCATCTAGCGCATTCTAGTGCATTTTGGAAGTGCCACTAGTGCATTTTGGATTTTGGCAGTTGGCAACACTGTCACATATCCCAACTTTATTGAAACAGCAGTTTATATCACAGAGGTCTCAGCTGTTGCCATTACAGCACGTTACAGGTAATCTTACATTATTTTATGCAATGTAATGACTAAACAGATTATAATGTTGTATTTTATATACTCTTTATGTGTTCTCCATATGAAACAAATAGGACCTAGCCAAACAGAGCTAACTTGTTAGCTATGCATGTTTACACCTTGTTCAAGGGGCTGTGCTGAATGTTTCAGAAATGTAACATCACAATGCTACGTTTGATGCTCTGATATCAATGTGTTAATAGATTAAAAAAGAATAATATGCGGTGACCTTATCACCAGAACTATTTTATTACAGCAGATCAGCAGCTCACTGTGAGCTTGTATGTCTGCTAATTTCATAGGCTATATATGTGTGTAGGATTAAACTGTCACCTTAGTCCTACTGCATATCAGTTTGTCATTCATCTTACATTGTATTGTATCATGTTCAAGAAGTCATATTGGACTCTTCATACAGCACTAGCTTAAAAGGGACACTTCACCTTTTTGCAAAATTAATGTACATGTATGTTGATAACATTGAAAAGATTTAGAACACATTACTGTTTTTTAATATGTGTAATATGTGGCTTTAGATATATTATGAATGTGGAACCTTTAAAGGTCCACAAAGGGGTTTTATCGACACCATAAATCCTACATTCACACCATTAAACTGGATCAAACAATTAAAACCTCTTATTCTCGCCCCCTCTCCCATTTCTCAGACTCTGAGGGTGAATGTCCATCTGCTCGATGAAGACCACACAAACCCTCTCCAAAGACTTCATAGTCAGCGACGTTCCAGGAACTATACACTCCTTGTCCATGTCCAAGCAATGTAATAAATGGATAATAAATGAATCATTGCTTTGATGATTGTACAGTACACAATGACTAAATAACTCACCAAATAATAAACATATACTGGTGGTCATAATGTGCTAGTGGTGTGCTACTATGATGTATAATATAAGTATAATAATACATACGATTTATATAGCGCTTTTCAAGATACCCAAAGTCGCTTTACATAGAAAATAAAAATAAAAACAAGTTTATTTAAGAAAAGAATAAAAGAATAAAAAGATTAAAAGCGAGAGATCAGAGAAGAGGGAGCGGGTTATGTAGGGAAGGCCAGTCTGAAGAGGTGGGTTTTGAGTGAGTTTTTAAAAATGTCCAGGGTGGGGGCAGCTTTAATGTGGGCTGGGAGTGGGTTCCAAAGCGTAGGGGCAGCTACTGCAAAAGCCCTGTCCCCCCATGTTCTCTTGTTGGACTTGGGGGGAACGAGTTGGTTAGTAGTGCTTGATCTGAGGGAGCGGGAGGGGGCATGGCGATGGAGGAGTTCGGACAGGTAGGACGGGGCCAGGTTGTTGAGGGCTTTGTAGGTGATGGTGAGTATTAATTTAGACCTGCATAGCAACAGTTGCTTTACTATTTAGATTGGCATTGGACAGTGACCAAAGGGTGGGATTTGGGGAATTAATTCCCCATCGATGATGTGCATGATGTCTAAACAGAGTAGGAAAAAATGATGGCATTTTATTATGTACATTAGTGAAGATTTGTGGCCAGGTTGAAAAGTGGTGAAGTGGTCCTTTAAGCATGGAAGTTTATCTATTCTGGTGTGATGAAAGAGAGCAACATTTTGTATCTGTCACCATCTTCACGAGTCAGAAGAAACACACCGTTGAAAACTTTTAAGGGATTTATTGACAATAAATGGATTCATTAATGAAATGGGGTGTGTAGGTTCCTGGAGCGTCTTTGGAGAGGAGGTTGCACACCCCATATTATTCTTAAACATGAATCCATTGTGCTTACTATTAACAAATTGATATCATATGAGAGCATCAAACGTAGCATTGTGATGTTACATTTCAGCACAGCCCCTTGAACAAGGTGTAAACATGCATAGCTAACAAGTTAGCTCTGTTTGGCTAGGTCCTATTTGTTTCATATGGAGAACACATAAAGAGTATATAAAATACAACATTATAATCTGTTTAGTCATTACGTTGCATAAAATAATGTAAGATTACCTGTAACGAGCTGTAATGGCAACAGCTGTATGTGATGACGTCAGTCGGCTGCGCGGAGGCCCCCGAGCACATTTTCCCACCCGAGCACATTTGGTACTCACACCGGATCTATAGGCATGGGCATTGGGGGGGGGGGGGGGGGCTGGCAATGCCGCCCCAAATGCCCTGACTGCCCCACCAAACAACCCCAATTTCAAAGATATTTCAAATTAAAGTGCTTATAATTAAAATGATTTGAAACACTACGACTGATACTAACTAACTACAATAGACCTTTAGGTAAGCCCCGCCCTCTTGTCCACCCTTATAACTTTCCAGCCAGGCTCATTCATTCTGATGTAAATATTGTGGACTTTACACAATAAACACTGGTTCATTTTTGGAACCAGACCTTCAAAATCCATCAACAAGGCATACCCTATGCAGGGGAAAATGTGTGTGTGACATTTCTTTTTTAAAACAATGTTTTATCATATAAAAGCTATTGGTGGAGACTGGAAAGGTTTGTCTATCACATGTTAGCTGTGATTGGACCATAGCAGTGTTTGGGGAGGGGCTTGTCTAAGGGTTATTGTCACACCACAGAAACAGAAAACACTCTGAGTCAAACCTTTAGCTTTATTGCTGCGTGTCTGTTGCAACCTCTGATGTTATTATTGATACTCATGCCTAATATAAGTCCTGTAACAGAAAATGGTATGCTTGGGTGGGACTTCATCGCCCGTGTCGCTTCGTGCCACGATGAAGCTCCCCCCCATACCATTTTTGCCTACCCCCCCCCCCAATTGGAAATGTTACATCTGGTCCTGCTGGGCCGGCTCTGCAGGCTCGTCTGTCATTTAGGGTGACCCAGGGGCGGATTGGCCATTTAGAGTACAGGGAGTTTTCCCGGTGACCTGCGCCACCTAGTGGCCTGGACAAGATCCAAAACCAAGGCCTTCCCTCCACACTATCATGATTATGCTGTTATTTTCTTCTTGCTAATTAGATATTGTATGGTCATATTGTGTTTGTTGTCATGACGAGTTGGCTGTGTCCGTGGCGTAATCGTCTTTCTACAAAATAGTGGAGCGGGTTAGCAAAACTATTGTTCACTTTTTGAGAAAAGCGTGAAAATTGGTACACGCATAGCCAAAGACATTCTAAAAATATTTGGATGTGGAGGCATCTTGAATTCCAAGATGGCGGCCCCCAAAATCCAAGATGTCTGCCCAGAAATGTGGTTTTTCTGTCATAACTTGAAATGCATTGATTTTACGCCCATAGATGTATTGAACGTTAATACAAAGTTGGCCATTACGGACGATTTGGTACCAAGTACGTGTCTGTATCTCCTACGGTTCTTGAGATACAGCATATAGGCACTTTCACAGATTGAGGAGAGCAAGACATTTGTAACATTGATTCTTAAGTCAATCAAATGGTCATACAGACATGAAAATTGGTACACACACTCTGCAAACCCCACTATTTCTAAAAGTACTGCATGCCCTGCAAAATTCCAAGATGGCAGCCCCCAAAATCCAAGATGTCTGTCCAAAAATGTGGTTTTTCCTTCATAACTCGAAATACGAAGATCTTAAGCCCCATAGATGTATTGAACGTTAATATAAAGTTGGGCATTACGGACATTTTGATACCAAGTACATGTCTCTATGTACTACGGTTCTTGAGTTACAACATATCCGTATTCATGAGGCACCAAAAGTGTAACATTTTGGCACATTTCACTATTTAACTCAAAGATCCCTTCATCACTTTCAGGAATCATTTTCAGGAAATGGACCTACATGTATCTGCTATCATAAACCACTTTAAGTTTCTCAATTGATGAAACGGGTCGGGAGTTATTAAACCGATCGTAAAGGGCTGTTTCAGTGCTAAATTTGCTGCGTATAGTTAGCGAACATAAGCCACCCAGAAATGTCTGTCTGTGCATCCCTCCTTCACAATAAGTGTATATCTGAAGCAGACGCACCAAGTGCAGCATGTGTCCTAGTATAATGGTATAATATGCTAATAGGCGTAATAGTGTAATATATGCAATAGTGTAATAGGGCTAATAGTGTAAGCTATGCAATAGCGGTATACTGTAATAGGGAATATATGTAATAGTGTCATAGTGTAACATGTGTAATAGTGTATTAGGGTAATATGTGTAATAGTATAATAGGGCAATATGTGTAATAGTGTCATAGTGTAACATGTGTAATAGTGTAATAGGGTAATATGTGTAATAGTGTCATAGTGTAACATGTGTAATAGTGTAATAGGGTAATATGTGTAATAGTGTCATAGTGTAACATGTGTAATAGGGTAATATGTGTAATAGTGTCATAGTGTAACATGTGTAATAGTGTAATAGGATAATATGTGTAATAGTGTCATAGGGTAATATGTGTAATAGTGTCATAGTGTAATAGGACAATATGTGTAATAGTGTAATGGTGTAACATGTGTAATAGTGTAATAGGGTAATATGTGTAATAGTGTCTTAATGTAACATGTGTAATAGTGCAATAGGGTAATATATGTAATAGTGTCATAGTGTAACATGTGTAAGAGCGTAATAGGGTAATGTGTAATAGTGTCATAGTGCAACATGTGTAATAGGGCAATATGTGTAATAGTGTCATAGTGTAACATGTGTAATAGGTTAATATGTGTAATAGTGTAATATATGTGCATTAAGGTAAGAGTGCGGTATATGAAATAGCTGTATAGTGTAATTGCCCTATTACACTATTGCACATATATTACACTATTACACGTATTAGCCTATTACACATATTACACTATTACACATATTGCACTATTACACATGCTGCACTATTACACCATTACACATGTTATACTATGACACTATTACACATATTACCCTATTACGCTATTACACATGTTGCACTATGACACTATTTCACATATTACCCTATTACACTATCACACATGTTACACCATGACACTATTACACATAGGGCTCCATTTTCGTTACATGCTAAACCCCTTATGCCATATCCCTTATTTCATTTTCACTATTTTGAAAAACTTTTTTGGACTATTTCAACATGTCAATCTATTAACACGTTGTGAGCTAGTAGACTGGCCATTTGAACTACTGAGAAATGTTTTTTTTAATAGTTTAAAAAGGCAAAGAAGTTAAGGGATAAGGGGTATAGCGGTAACGAAAATCTCACCCATAGTGCCCTATTACACTATTACACGTGTTACACTATGACACTATTACACATATTACCCTATGACACTATTACACATATTATCCTATTACACTATTACACATATTACACTATGACACTATTACACATATTATCCTATTACACTATTACACATGTTACACTATGACACTATTACATATATTACCCTATTACACTATTACACATGTTACACTATGACACCATTACCCTATTACACTATTACACATGTTACACTATGACACTATTACACATATTGCCCTATTACACTATTACACATATTACCCTAATGCACTATTACACATGTTACACTATGACACTATTACATATATTACCCTATTACAGTATACCGCTATTGCATATATTACACTATTAGCCCTATTACACTATTACGCCTATTAGCATATTATACCATTATACTAGGACACATGCTGCACTTGGTGCGTCCGCTTCAGATATACACTTATTGTGAAGGGCAGATGCACAGACAGACATTTCTGGGTGGCTTATGTTCGCTAACTATACGCAGCAAATTTAGCACTGAAACAGCCCTTTACGATTGGTTTAATAACTCCTGACCCGTTTCATCAATTGAGAAACTTGAAGTGGTTTATGATAGCAGATACATGTAGGTCCATTTCCTGAAAATGATTCCTGAAAGTGATTAAGGGATCTTTGAGTTAAATATTGAAATGTGCCAAAATGTTACACTTTTGGTGCCTCATGAATACGGATATGTTGTAACTCAAGAACCGTAGTACATAGAGACATGTACTTGGTATCAAAATGTCCGTAATGCCCAACTTTATATTAACGTTCAATACATCTATGGGGCTTAAGATCTTCGTATTTCGAGTTATGAAGGAAAAACCACATTTTTGGACAGACATCTTGGAATTTTGCAGGGCATGCAGTACTTTTAGAAATAGTGGGGTTTGCAGAGTGTGTGTACCAATTTTCATGTCTGTATGACCATTGGATTGACTTAAGAATCAATGTTACAAATGTCTTGCTCTCCTCGATCTGTGAAAGTACCTATATGCTGTATCTCAAGAACCGTAGGAGATACAGACACATACTTGGTACCAAATCGTCCGTAATGGCCAACTTTGTATTAACGTTCAATACATCTATGGGCGTAAAATCAATGCATTTCAAGTTATGAAGGAAAAACCACATTTCTGGGCAGACATCTTGGATTTTGGGGCCGCCATCTTGGAATTCAAGATGCCTCCACATCCAAATATTTTTTAAATGTCTTTGGCTATGTGTGTACCAATTTTCACGCTTTTCTCAAAAAGTGAACAATCTGCCCTAATAAGAGAGCTAAACCGCTCCACTAAAACACAAAAAAGCTATGAGGAAAATGAATGTGGAAAACATTTCTGGACCACGAGCAATGTCATCAAAGGGGTGGTACTGCTCAGCTCTATGGAAAGGGGGATTATAAAAAATTGAATTGAGGTATGTGAAATCACTGAGTATACGTTTAAAGTGATACAAGTGGTTCCGGTTAAACAGATTTCACTGGGGACCACATAGTAGACAATAGTAAACATGCAAGACGTCCCCACATCCTCTGATAACCCGTTCCACACGTTGGGGCCATAGTTATTAAAAGCAACCTTATGGGTCTGTGTCTTATTACCATGTTATGAGCAATATGTGATTTATAGGCCAATAACACGATCTTAAAATCAATTGTAAAACCATACAGGTAGCCAGTGCTGTACTTGTAAAACATGTGCACTGTGTGCTCACACACAGGCAGTTGAAGTTAGTTTCCAGATCACTGCTCTCTTTGTATTTGCCTGTTAGAGAAACAGACACAACTCAGACTCTTTTAAACTTTGTTTCCTTCTTTGTGCTTCTGCCAGGGGCGGATCTATCTAGGCATGGGCATGGGGGGGCAATGCCCTCCTAAAAGCCCAAGCTGCCCCACCAAACACGATGGCATGCAAAACAACCCAAGATATTTCAAATTAAAGTGCTTATACTTAAAATGATTTGAAACACTACTACTGCTACTAACTAAACTACAATTTTGGCACCACTAAACCAACAGCATTTCATCATTGAAAACAGAAAACTCTCTGAGTCAGACCTTTAGCTTTATGCATGCTGCGTGTCTGTTGCAACTCCAACAACAACTGATTGTTATTGATGCTTATACTTGCCTAATAAGTCCTATAAAATGGTATAGGTCCTATAAAATGGTATTGGTCCTATAAAATGGTATGGGTGCGCCCGTGGCGCGAAGCGACACGGGCGATGAAGCCACCTCCATACCATTTACTCCTGCCCCCCCATCGGGAAATGTTATATCCGCCCCTGGCTTCTGCTCCAATGATGAGTGACTCGTAATGTTTTGTTCTGGTTGAGCTGAAGGACTTTCTGAGCCATCCAAGCATTATACTGTCTCAAATATACTTATGGACGCCATCAATAGGTCTAGTGTCAAAACCAATATATTCCATTTCATTCATCCGGTCCTCCCAGGGGTCTTTTAATTGATAGCCTACTGTTTTCTGCTCTATTTCTTTGGCACATGCAACAAGTTGCATTGCGACACATTGGTGTGTTGTGACATAACTAGCGATGCTATGGGGCTGGGGTTTTCAACCATTTTGATACCACTATTTATTCAGCATGTGAGCCGCAAGCAGGCCACCATTTGAAGATATTTTAGCCCCACAGACCCCAAAACTAAAGATTTATTTTGCTTTTGTCCACAATGGATTTGGGAAACAAAACAGGCAAACATAGGCTACACATCAAAATGAGCATTAATCTTCGAGTTAATTCTGTAGACTTGAGCTAAATTAAGATGATGAATATTTTAACACCATGTCAGTAGTGAGTTTACTGAGTTAACACTCACACTTTCACTTTCACTTTTGGTTCAGCAATGATCCAGCTGTCTCAAAAGCTGGGGGTGTGGTTTAAACATGGTTTATGGCTGAACCACTGCTGTGCCGAAAGTGAAAGTGTGAGTGTTAACACACTACTGGCATGGTGGAGACACACTATATAGCAAAAATCGTATTTTGGAGTGATGTATATAGGTGAACTTGTACAATGAGACGTGAACACCTGCTATTTTTCAATAAAACTTAAAACAGTTTTTAATGCAGGCAGTTTCATCTTTACAATTATCTTGCCATTAAGAGACAAATTACTTTTTTGCTGTTTGACAGGGACGTCACCGTAAACCGGTGTTGAAACACAGACCGGTACCTCGACTTGTACCAATTTTTCTATATTGGCCCACTCTGTATTTGGGTTTGACACCCCTGACTTATAGACAGGCAGCTTTGACAGGCAGTATAATGAAAGCAGAGTCACGCTACAGTATGTGTACATATCTGTCAGTCAGTCCTCCTGAGAGACTCCATCCAGGCCTTTAGGCTGATTGGATAATTTGTTATGACAGGTGCTGTTGATTTAGCCAACCCCAGTGTGTGTCAGACAGTAGCCGCAGCAGCAGCTATACATTTATTAACACGTATACATAACGTTGTAATACTAATACACATAAACTACACAGATAATAGGCTAAATACAAAATAGCCTCCAGGGTTTTTTTTTTTCAGTAAACTAACACACTGATTTAACTCGGGTGGGGTGGGCATTCACCTCACAGTAACATCAGTGTGTTAGTTTTAAACTCGAAACAGTGTGAAAGTTCCTTATACGCGCCTATGGTTATGTGATATGGGAACGTTTCGGTTCCATTTCCATAAATCAACACTGATGCACAGAACCTATAATAACATTGTGCCATTATATATTATAAAGGCCTTAAAGGGATATTCCACTTTAAAAAAAAAAAAAAAAACTTTTGGTCATTTTATGGTCTACTAAGTCTCATGTGAACACACCGCACACTTTATAAGTTACTCTATTCAGTATTTAGATGTTTGATGTTCATTTTAGCTGCCCCGTCCCCTTCCTATACAAACCCATTATAACTTAAAACTCCATTTAAACCATGACAGATTGTTCGGAAACAATCCATCTTTTTTTCTGTTTGACTGATATGAATGA
>CM076983.1:44719776-44729776 GCA_039105355.1 Benthosema pterotum | reverse complement strand
CGGTCAATTCTCAATCATTTCTTACCATTCAACATGTTATGTTGAAAAAACATGTTCCATGTTTTTTTGCTGTATGTGGCGTGCATTTATCCCAAGTCTGCGAAATGTTATAAAGTAAATTGCAAAAAAAGTCGGCAATTCGCGGCAGAAAACGTTTTTTTTGATCATTGATTTCTCGGTCAATTCTGGACCATTTTTTACATTTCAAAGTGCAGCGTGACGGCAAAGACCTCCTCTCTCAGATGCTGTATAGTATATGTGGGTAGGTCTTCTCTACGATGCGGGATCTAGCAAAATGTAAGTGTCGGGATTTTGGTGGAAACGGTCCACCAAATCCCCGACACTTACATTTTGCTAGATCCCGCATCGTAGAGAAGACCAACCCACATATACTATACAGCATCTGAGAGAGGAGGTCTTTGCCGTCACGCTGCACTTTGAAATGTAAAAAATGGTCCAGAATTGACCGAGAAATCAATGATCAAAAAAATGACTTTTTGCCGCGAATTCCAGAGTTTCCACGTGGAGTCGTGGACATCTCCAAAGGCGCACAGACGCACGCACTGTGCGCACGTGGCTCTGCCTTCTCTTATCGGTTAAGGGGTGGTCTCTGATGGCGTTATCTAGTTCCCTAATCTATCTGACGAAATTAGCAACTTAAGGGACTGCGCAACAAACACGCCCATGACCACACCTCCAGCCACAAATAACGGTGTCGGCATAAAGAATAGTGGCTAAGGGAAGAGAAAAGGTGACCAAAATAGCAATAAGGGAATTCGCTGCGGGTATCGGGTAACGTTAGGGACAAGGGGGGGAATGAAAATCGCGCCCATAGACACCAAGGCAGATATAAATTCTCACCCCAAAATCAACAGCAAATCTTTCCAAAGCACTCTTGGAAGGCTTAAATTAGGTTTAATGAAAAGGCTATATATGCTGACTAATTCTTCATTTCTCATCTCAACTTTTCATTTACAGCCGTGGATTCATTTCACAGTAACAGCACCATGTTATGCTATGGTGTCAATACACTAGTTCAGGGGTCGGCAACCCAAGATGTTGAAAGAGCCATTTTCGACCCAAAATTAAATTAAAAATCTGTCTGGAGCCGCATTTTATTATTCTTTTTTCCTGAGAGTGTGCAAATGTGAACCAAATGGACCCTGGCGGGTCCATTTGGTTCCATTTGCACACTCTCAGAAAAAAAGGTCCGCAAAGAAAAATCATTAACATGGTGAAACACAACCTTTCTTCAGAAATGGAGTTTCTAAAAAATAAATAAAGGAGTTTTAAAGAACTCCATTTCTAGCCCACACAACATCTAAGGTATATTAATGACATAGTAAGCTGAGTAAACCTTTGAAAATGGGTGGTTCAGATTGAAAGCTCCACCTCTGATAACTGCTGGGCTTTTTTGACATGGCCAAGTGCTACTTTAACTGGCAACTGTCAGACAGCGCAATGCGTTTTGGGTTTATATTATTCTGGTGTGGATCGCCCCAGTGTGTGTATGTAATAATGCTACTGAGCCACTAGGGCTGTGTTCTGGAGCCACATGCGGCTCCTGAGCCGCAGGTTGCTGACCCCTGCACTAGTTGAACTCCAACGCGTTGAAAGCAATGCCGCTTTTAAAAACATTGTAAGTAACAAATATTCAAAACCAGACATGGCAGGCACGCCAGTAATGCAACTTACTTGATGATACAACACAACAGTTAGGGAATCATAGCATCAGTCCCATGTCAACATTCCCTTGATGACAAGGATGGTGACAAAAAGACTAAAACAAAAATCACTCATTTAGTTTCCCATTGGAAGATGATTATCTTCATAAAAAAGCAATTACCCTATTGGCCTGAATATTGTTTTTTTCCCAATGGAAATGTCCCAAAAAAATGAGTGGTCTTATATTCAGGGGCTATACTATTTGATATTCAATATTCTTTTTTCTGTAAATGGGTCTTGAAAAATGAGGGTCGTCTTATAAATGAGTCGTCTTATATTCGGGACAATACGGTATAGAGTGCTGTGTACCATGTCAATGTGACTTCTACATGAGAAATGCAGATCAATTCTTTATATAGATCAGGAACTTAAGTACACCGCCATTGCACAGTCACTGGACTATCCATCCATGCACGTTGTTCCTGCTTCCTTATTTGATTTATTTTCTATTGTTATTACTTCAACAGTAGCCACCTACCAAACAATAGGGCCCTTAATCCCTAAATCTAAGGTGGGCTCCCCTGCGGAAGAAACCAATCCTGATTTGATCCTGAAGGAATCTTTATCATGAATGCTCCCCCATGGCTAAACGCTACAACAGTGGTGTCTCCTCACCTGGGGTACTGATAGCAAACACCTGTTATTTGCTGGCTGGGATGGATAGCTGTGGCGTGATGTAATGGAACACTGCCACTGGCCCCAGATAAGGTCCAACCACTCTCCCTTTGCCAGCTTCCACAGATGAAAAGAAATCCCCTTCATGGGCCAGTGAGGTCCGTGAGTCTGCAGCTTGCCGCTGTGGTCAGGGTGACTGCCCTCTGGCACGCCGCTGCATGGCACAGTGTACCCAACAGTGTTGGCCAGAGCCCAACACACCAACACTTCCTTAAGCTGCTGTCCAGACGCACAGAGAAGAGAACACTATTCTTGGGACTTAATAATGAAAGAATAACTGGCAGGCAGGCGCAAAGGGAGATGGTTTAAATACTGCCATACTAGCCGTCTGGCAAGAATAGTCCATTGATAACATTGACATCAACCCTTTTCCAAAGCATACTGCCCTTTCTTTATTGTGGAATAATGACCAGATTTAGCTATTATGTAAATTCAACCCTTAAGATAACCCTACTTGAAAATTCTCTTCTCTATTTGACATTTCTGTTGACGTTAAGACGTTTGGAAGCTGTCAACATTTGAAAATGTGTTCATAGATGTTCTGGGACTCTTTACCGCCAGAATTGTCAAATTGATATCTGCTCATTCACAGCATTAACCACTTACAGTAAACCTCAATAAATGACCCTGCCCTGGACCCCCGGGACTCTATACTTGTCTGTTTCCTTTTTCTTCCCTCGACCACAAGTGGCCAATCTGCAAGGATCTCGTAGATATTTTCAGTGCATGTTTCCCCAGAATATGGACGGAAGCTGCTCGCGGTTAATATAACCTAACTTTAAGAAAATAACGTGCACAGAATGTTGAGTATTGCATTACATATCTCAATCAAATCTCAGCAAAGTAAATCAAACATACCACAATATGATGTGGTGGGCAGCGGTATTGTAAGACAATACCGAGACAATTGTGTCTCATTGTCAATGAGCTGCTAGACCACGGTTTTCAACCTTTTGGACTCCAGGGACCACCATTTATTCAGCATTTGAGCCACGGACCACCATTTGATTACATTTTCACACCAAAGACCTAAAATTAAAGAATTCTTTTGGTTTTGTCCACAATTCCAGGCTGGATTTTGCCAACAAAACAGTGTAGACTTCTTAATTAAGTGGTGCTAATTCAGATGATGAATATTTTAACTCTTGAGAGTGTAAAAATGAAACCAAATGGACCCGCAAGGGTCCATTTGGTTTCATTTTTACGTTCTCAAGAGTTACATCTGGTTAACCAACTTTCCATCATTTAGCCTGGGGACCACCTGGAACCCTCTCAAGGACCACTGGTGGTCCCCGGACCACCTGTTGAAAACCCCTGTGCTAGACCACTGATATGGTGTGTTACAGTTTGACAAATTATGATTAGACATCAAGAACAGCAGTGTAGATTTTCTTCACTAACACTGTTCGCTTCCCATATACAATCCATATACAATGTCCATATGAATCCAATAATTAAACTTTAGCGCCTGCTGCAGCGGACGGATGTAACATTTCCGTTTAAGCAAATTTCTCAAAACTGCTTGTTCTATAATATACTTTATTGTGGTCATAAAGCCTAATTCAACTAAAGAGAATTCAATTGGGTAAATTACGGTAGGTTAGAATTTGTGGTGCAGTTAAAAACAACATTGTTTCACATTGTTTTTACATGCTTAGAATTATTTTGTCATCTATTTGTGTAAAAATACTTAACGTCCTAGGAAAGCTAGGTATTAAATGCTACTGGATCAGATTTGCATTCCATGCCTGCCTTCAGACAGGCTTTCTTGTCCCGCAGCTTCCATGTTGACAGAGTCAACACACACACAGTCATAGATGAGTTTAGCTGCTTTGATTCCTAGCCTTGAGATTGAGTTGTCCGTGAGACCGTGACCTCAACAACCATGCAGGCCCACGCAAAAAGAAAAACAACAACAACACCAGTAATGGCATTGCTGAGGAAAAAAAATGGCAATTGAATATCATGAGCTGCATTTTCCCCCACACCAGGGGCCCACCAAACACGATGGCATGCAAAACAACCCAAGATATTTCAAATTAAAGTGCTTAGCTTTAAAATGATTTGAGACACTACTACTGCTACTAACTAACTACAGCTGTGTCACCACTAAACCAACAGCATTTCATCATTGAAAACAGAAAACTCTCTGAGTCAGACCTTTAGCTTTATGCATGCTGCGTGTCTGTTGTAACTTCAACAACAGCTGATGTTATTATTGATGCTTTACTTGCCTAATAAAAGTCCTGTAACCGAAAATGGTATGGGTGCGACTTCATCGCCCGTGGCGCGAAATCCCCCCCCCCCCCATTTGGGAAATGTTACATCCGCCCTGCCCCCCACACACCACTCGCTGCAGTTTTTGGCAAATGTATTATTTTTTACATAAAAACAGGGTTATAATTAACCACTTCATACTGATTTATGTACTACTGTTGTATGACAGTGTTGCGTCTAATGACCTAACATACCCCTCATGTTTTTCAAGTGGTTAGAAACGAACATTTTCCCATCCGTAAAGAATGCTAACACTGAAGACAGTGTTACAGTACTGACACAACAGCCCACATTTGATGTATGGAACACAGACAGCCCTTAAGACCCTCTCTCAGCTCTTTTAAGCCACCATTCCCTGTGTATAAATAACCATCTCACTGCATAACATACTGACTGTCTTTCTTTCCCCCTTTCTTCTCGACTGTAGAAATAAATTTCAAGCACTCTTTTCATCGGTGGGACACAATAACACAGTTAGAGCTTTACTTTTCGTCAAGATAAACTGTGCCGGATGTAACATTTCCCAATTGGGGGGCATGAGAAAAATGGTATGTGGGGCGGCTTCATCATAGGATGAAGTCGCACCCATACCATTTTTGGTTACAGGACTTTTATTAGTCAAGTAAAGCATCAATAGTAACATCAGTTGTTGTTGAAGTTGCGACACACACGCAGCATGCATAAAGCTAAAGGTCTGACTCAGACAGCTTTCTGTTTTCAATGATGAAATGCTGTTGGTTTAGTTAGTTAGTACCAGTAGTAGTGGTTCAAATAATTTTAAATATAAGCACTTTAAATATCTTGGGTTGTTTTGCATGCCATCACGTTTGGTGGGGCAGTCTGGGCATTTAGGTGGGCATTGCCCTCCCCCATACCCACGCCTAGATCCGCCCCTGAGATAAAACATATAGAGAGGGAGTTGGAAGTAACACTGACATTTTGTCCTATACAACACTGGCCCTATAGAAAGTCAAGGTGGTGCCCGGGGGGAGAGTTTATCATTCAATGCTATACTTTTTTTTCCCCACATGAATCAATTTATAGTTTTCTCATTGCCTCTTGCCAGCCGCTGAATTTTGTTATTCGACAGAATTCAGGGCGTAGTAAGGAGATGGCAAATGAATGCAGGGCTTTGTAAACCTGCCTCTGTGTGGGCTGTGATCATTCTGCACCGTTATTTTCAAGGGTGGAGGAGGGGGTTAGGGCTGGCTGGGGTGTAGCCTGGGGTTTCCCCTTACCTCTATCGTATAAAAAAACACCTTCCAAAAACACTTTTAATTTCGAAATAAAGAGACTTGAGAGCTGTCTCGCTTCCAGACCGACACTTATTGCGTTTTTTTAAAGGTTTCACTGGGCCCACATTCCAATTACCCAGCAGCACAGAACGGAGCTATAGCAAATGTTCACTTCACATAAAAAAAGAGAAAGAAAATCGTGAAAGAGCCCCAAAATAGGAGTTATGAGATGTTGATGTAAATATGGCAGTGTTCCTTTGCTCCAGTGCAGAACCCCTGGGCCTTTTTTCGGGAGCTTTTTTACAGGAAGGAAAGGGGTACCTCAGGTAGACGCGGGGAGCAGCGGAAAGTCTTACAGAGTGAGGGGTGAGGGCCCAATAATCAACTTTGCTGCTAATCAGTGGTGGACTGGGTGAAAAAATCGGCCCGGCCATTTTTAGCGTGATTTGGCCTAGACCAGCCCACACACAACCAGCGCGTGCTGGACCTATTCTACCTGGTATAGTTGGTTAACCAGATGTAACTCTTTGAGAGCGTAAACATGAAACCAAAATGGACACTGGCGGGTCCATTTGGTTTCATGTTTACGCTCTCAAGAGTTAAAATATTCATCTAATTTGGCCCAAGTCTAATTAGAAAATGTATAGAAGATTAATGCTCATTTTCATCTGTATGTTTGACTGGTTTGTTTCCCAAATCCAGCCTGGAATTGTGGACAAAAGTACAACTGTAAAATAAATCTTTTTTTGGGGGTCTATTGGGGTTAAAACGTCATGGTGGTCCGTGGCTCAAAATTCTGAATGAATAGTGGGCCCTGGGATCAAAAAGGTTGAAAACCTTCACCATTGGGCGTACAGGGAGGTCTCCCGATGGGCCACGATGACCTGTAGGGGGCCGGTGTTATCACGGTATGAATAAAAGCACTGGTTTTCCAACCTTCTTGATCCCAGGGCCCACTATTCATTCAGAATTTTGAGCCACGGACCAGAATTTGATGACATTTTAGCCCCAACAGACCCCCAAAACTAAAGGTCCACAATTCCAGGCTGGATTTGGGAAACAAACCAGTCAACAGATCAAAATGAGCATTAATCTTCTACATTTTCTTGGGCCAATTTAGATGAATATTTTAACTCTTGAGAGCGTTAACATGAAACGCTCGCAAAGAGTTACATCTGGTTAACCAACTATACCAGGTAGAATAGGTCCATCATACGCTGGTTGTCAGGCCAAATCACGCTAAAAATGTCCGGGCCGATTTTTTGGCCCAGTCCACCACTGGCCCAATAATCAACTTTGCTGCTAACCAGGCAGTGGCATACATAGGCCTATATACGTTCAGGTGGCCCCCGTATATCTCTTTCAGCCAAACAGCCCTCCAGGGCTCCGGCTACTAAATAAGGTCGGACTCCTGCATGTCCAACCAGATCAATACACTTCAACCTGGGGACAAAGGGGGCCTTTTAGCACACACAGAATTCCACAGTGCAAGAGAGATTCCAAAGGGAAGCTGCAGAGGTAAAACCGTGTTTGGATTGGATGGGGTTTCAGTGGGGGTCCCACTTGAACCCAACGCGGCTTGTTGGAAGGAGGGGGTGGGGGTGAGGGTGGGTTTGAAGGGCTGGGAGGGCTTTTAGTAGTGGAGATGTGTAAGTTCTCCCCCTGAAAATACTGTATGTAACCAAACATACGCAAAAAATCTGTATACAAGCTATACACTATAGTAAACACACGCGTGCGATGCACATGCGGCCGTGTACACACACACACGCACGTACACACACACGCCAGGGGCGGATCTAGGCATGGGCATGGGGGGGCTATGCCCCCCTAAAATGCCCAGTCTGCCGAACCTAACACAATGGCATGCAAAACAACCCAAAATATTTCAAACTAAAGTGCTCATATTTAAAATGATTTGTAACACTACTACTGCTACTAACTACAGCTGTGCATGGCACCACTAAACCAACAGCATCATTGAAAACAGAAAACTCTGAGTCAGACCTTTAGCTTTATGCATGCTGCGTGTCTGTTGCAACTTCAACAACAACTGATGTTATGCCTAATAAAAGTCCTGTAACTGAAAATGGTATTTTTCTCCATCTTCTACCATTTTATCCTGCCCCTGCATTTCCTCCTGTAACTGAAAATGGTATTTTTCTCCATTTTCTACCATTTTTCTCCACACACACACACACACACACACACACACACACACACACACACACACACACACACACACACACACACACACACACACACACACACACACACACACACACACACACACACACACAAAGGTGGGCTTTCTTCACTCAAACCATTTTTGCTTTCTTAACTCCCAGTCTCTTTAGAGCCCTGTTGCTCCGCTGCAGTGGTCAAACTGGGAAAATCTGACAGTTGTGTGGTCAAGTTGACCATGAAATCCCCCCAATCCCCACCAACCCCCCCCCCCAACACACACACACACACACACACACACACACACACACACACACACACACACACACACACACACACACACACACACACACACACACACACACACACACACACACACACACACACACACACACACACACACACACACACACACACACACACACACACTAATAATAATAACCAATAAGACGCCTGAGGGCCTGCATGGATCTGCCTCTATGACAGAAGACTGCTGGCCAAACTTTGGAATGGGGTCAGATCAACATATGTGAATGATTGACAGCAGACTATACTGCTGGTTGACTTTGACATGGGGGGGATAAACATCTTAAAGGAGAATTCCACACCAAAACACATTGGGCATCAAACTACGTTGTACCTTGATTCCTGGTAATTCATAATGTCCATGATTTTTGTCACAGATGTTCAGGTGATCTTTATTCTAATGCAGGTATTTCTGACTTCAAACATTTTTTTCCGCACATCACATCAAACCACACATTACAAGATAATGGGACTACTATATGATTTTTAAAAACTCAGGTGGCACCCGTGGGACAGGAGTTTCTACCGGAGTGATTGGAGAGGAGAGTGGCAAAAGGGAGGGGAGGAGAGGAGGAGGAATAGATTACCTCTGGGATTACATGTAAAGTCTGCTCCAGAGTGACATAAAACTCAAGCATGTTTATCAGTATAGTATTAAAATATGATGTGTGGGAAAAAAAAAGTTTGGAGTTACAGAAATACCCACATTAGAATAAAGACAACCTGCGGCCATGTTAACTGTTCCCAACATCGTCGTGGGGACGGGGACCTCATGGTGAAATGTAGAAAATGGAACGTCTGTGACAAAAATCAAGGACATTATGTATCATGTCACAGGAATCAAGGTAGGTTGAGGCCCAATGTGTTTTGGTGTGGAATTCTCCTTTAAGACATTGAAGAGTATATGGATTGATGGGGGAAGGATCACCATTTGGAATGTCATAACCTGTCATCTCCATATAATAAGAGAGGGGTCAAGAGGAAGAGCAAGAGAGAGTACAGAGAGCCAAAACGCCAAGGAGAGGGAGAGAGAGAGAATTTGGGAGTAGGTGGCATCAGGGTGGATCTAGGCATGGGCGGCAATGCCCCCTAAATGCCCAGACTGCCCCACCAAACATGATAGCGCGAAGCGACACGGGCAATGAAGCCGCCCCTATACCATTTTCTCATGCCCCCCCCCCCCCCAAATTGGGAAATGTTACATCCGCCCCTGGGTGGCATGTCTTTTTAGTCTCTGAAGGTTGAAGCTTTAAAGCCTTACAGGGCTTGACACTAACACTTGCCCGCTTGCCCGGGGCAAGTAAAAAAATGGTGGGGCAAGTGAAGACTGCTACCTGGTTGCCCGATCGGGCAAGTGTGCAACTTAGTGCACTATAACACAACACAAGATGAATTTGCCTTGAAGGCAGTCATTGCACTCTGCCTCTGTGTCTTTCCCTGCTTTCTAGCTATCCACAATTCCAGGCTGGATTTGGGAAACAAAACAGGCAAATTAACACATCAAAATGACCATTAATCTTCTACAGTGTAGACCTGGGCTAATTAAGATGATGAATTTTAACTCTTGAGAGTGTAAAAATGAAACCAAATGGACCCAC
>CM076983.1:44694776-44714776 GCA_039105355.1 Benthosema pterotum | reverse complement strand
TGTGTGATTCCAACAAAATTCACAAGTCCACTTCCAGAATGAAACTGGAGCCTTTCCAAATCAGTTAGTATAGGAAATTGCAACTGCTGCTGCTCAGCTAAGTGTGTACATTATGAGCCTATGCATCATTTAGATACGGGCGTCAGCAGCTTATCTGCATCAGGGGCGGATGTAGCATTTCCCAATGGGGGGGGGGCAGGAGAAAATGGTAAGGGTGCGATAAAGACGTGACCATACTATTTTCAGTTACAGGACTTTTATTAGGCAAGTAAAGCATCAATAATAACATCAGTTGTTGTTGAAGTTGCAACAGACACGCAGCATGCATAAAGCTAAAGGTCTGACTCAGAGAGTTTTCTGTTTTCAATGATGAAACGCTGTTACCGGTGACACAACTGTAATTAGTTAGCAGTAGTAGTAGTGTTCCAAATCATTTTAACTATAGGCACTTTCATTTGAAATAACTTGGGTTGTTTTTTTGCATGCCATCGTGTTTGGTGGGGCATACTGGGCATTGCCCCCCCCCCACCATGCCCATGCCTAGATCCGCCCCTGATCTTCATTTTAAATGGCCGGCAGGTCGTTCAACTACCGCGCTCCGTGTCCTGTGCAGCTTATGCTCCCTGTCAAGGGACATGCTGATGGATCGGAGGGATGACTCTTTGAACCTTTGCAGGTGTATCCGTTGTGGAAATTCTTCCTAAACCACTTTAACCCTGGCACCATAAGTTTGGTGACAGGCGAGAATTTTAAAGAGAAGTCTGCCGTGCATCCGACCCATTGTGAGCTTGCAGATGGGCTGTGTTAAAAACCATGTTGTAAATGTTACTTTGATATTAAAATCCCATTTGATGATTTATCGGTTGGCAGATTGTAAGGGTATTTTGTTGCAAAAGTCTATTCTGTTATGCAGTATATCATTCACAAAATAATTGCCAACCCCACTACTCAGACTCACTCAAGTCAAGTTCTAATCGCTTGGCTCAACTCAAGTCTGATGGCAGTCTCCCAGCCTTTGTTGCTAAAAGTAGATGATTTTCAGAGTAAAACAAAAAAGTTGCCAAATCATTCATTGTTGTTTGGTTGACAAGAACAAAGAGGAAGAAAAAGACAACAAGGAAGCTGTAATTCAACATTGCGTGTAATACAGTAAAAGGAGGGACTTCTAATCCTTGCCAAATATGGCACAAACCTGTGTCTCCTATTAGTTTTCCTGCAGACTAATCAGCACAGAGACACAGAGACACAGAGACACACACACACATACACACACACACACACACCACACACACACACACACACACACACACACACACACACACACACACACACACACACACACACACACACACACACACACACACACACACACACACTTTAGTCCCCAAGCCCTGATAACAGTTAAGGTTACCGTGCCCCATGCAGACCCTTGTGTCCGCGGGGAGCCCTTTTACGTTTTTTAACAACGTGACAGGCTATTATTTTCACTTTTTACGTGCTGTGTTGTGTAACTTTTATTTTCTCATAAGAACCCGCCGGGGTGGAAATTGCCGTGGAGTGAAGTGTCTCTGCTGCTTCCTCGGCTTCCATTCACTGGAATTACTGGAGTTTTTGTTGGTCAGTGTGGCTGTGGGAGCTTTAGGGAGCTTTAGGTCTCCCTTGCAGCAAACGCAACGGGACAGCGTTCCTTTTCCTGTGGCCTTTTACTCTATCGCTGACTTCCTCGCGCTGCGGTAGACTTTAACAGCCAATTCTACCGCAATGATGTAGTAGGGATTGACCCCTTCAAGGCATATAGGCTTGGCCTGGTCCCACTGGACTCTTGACCAAAGCCCTGGGGAGATCAACATTCCTTGGGGGAAACTGTTTCCCCTGCCATAATAAACAAGCAGCGTTATTCCCTCCTAGTCCACATACGCAACAAAACAAACAACGAGGCTTTCTGTTGCTAAGCGGACTTGGGCCGGATTCAGACGGGACGATGAGTAGTAGTACTCTCTGCAGTGACATACAGTACAGCATATATGGCTGAGTCTATTTCTCTTTCAAACAGGCAGATGAAGTTGTCCCAATCATATCACGTGCAGGGTGAACTCCATCGGTGTCTGCAAATGCATCACATTGCATTGCAATCCTTTTTGATCGCTATTTTTCAATGATTGCATTGTTGAACGCCACGATTAGAGTTCCAAATAGGCTATTGCAGTACTCCGGACGCCGGTAACTCAAGTACAAATTTGACAGAGCTACTTTTAGTTGTAGATGTTGGGCGATATGGCAATAGTTTAGCTATACTTTGACTCAAGTAATAGGCACTTTTGTTTTGTTCCCATATTTTGTTCACCCACCACTGGCAAACTCTATTCTAGTACTAATACATCATATTCTATTTTGTTTTATTCTATTTTACTTGGACTTGCTGCTACTGCTATAACTTGCTCTATTGTATGGTTGGTTTAGTTGCTGTGTGCGGTTGCCAAGCACATGTTTCTGATGCTGCGCACTCACTGGGCTTGTTGACATTCTTCCGCTCTTGGCCTGCATTTCACACTTGTGAGGGGTCAGGGTGTGCTGTTTGCTTTAACTATAATGGGACCCCCCCCCCCCCATCCCACCCCGCTGCCCATTTTGTTATTTCGCACTCTGGAGGAACCTCTAAAAATGCTCTGCGTTGTTGCGGTACGTTACACATTGTGGAAATAAACTTCCCCTTTTGTCCTGGAGGACTATATAGTGCTCAAAAGGCTTTCTCAGGGACTGTTTTCATAATGTTTCCTTGTGCTATGTCTCTAGCTGTAAGCACGATGTGTACTCACAATGAGAGTACTCCAGGGCTTGACACTAACACTTGCCCGCTTGCCCGGGGCAAGTAAAAATAGTGGGGCAAGTGAAGACTGCTACCTGGTTGCCCGATCGGGCAAGTGTGCAACATAGTGCACTATAACACAACACAAGATAAATTTGTCTTGAAGGCAGTCATTGCACTCTGCCTCTGTGTCTTTCCCTGCTTTCTAGCTATCCACAATTCCAGGCTGGATTTGGGAAACAAAACGGGCAAATTAACACATCAAAATGACCATTAATCTTCTACAGTGTAGACCTGGGCTAATTAAGATGATGAATTTTAACTCTTGAGAGCGTAAAAATGAAACCAAATGGACCCGCAAGGGTCCATTTGGTTTCATTTTTACGTTCTCAAGAGTTACATCTGGTTAACCAACTTAACTGGGGACCACCTGGAACCTGGGGGGCAAGTGACCATGACCTGAGGGCAAGTAGAACCTGACTTGCACTTGCCCGATGTGCAAGTGCCTCTGAGACCTTAGTGTCAACCCCTGTACTCCTATCGTGAGTTGCTCTTGTGAGTCAGCGACTGACATTGCATGAGCAATACTTTTCGTTTTGTGTGCGCAGTGAGTACCGGTTAACCATGACAGATTATTCAAAAACAACCCATCTTTTTTCTGGTGACTGATATTGTCCTCCTAGTACGTGAGAGGGCCGTGGAATTTCATTTACAATTTTCATTTATTTTTTAAAATATTGTTTTATTCATTTGGGTGGGCATACCCAAATATATTTTTTTAAGTAAAAAAAAATGTTTTTTAAAACAATATTTTAAAAATAACTGAAAACTGTAAATGAAATTCCACGGCCCTCTCACGTATTAGGAGGACAACATCAGTCACCAGAAAAAAAGATGGGTTGTTTTTTAATAATCTGTCATGGTTAAAATGGAGTTTTAAGTTACTTTAAGTAACAATCTTATAAACTGTCTGGTGTGTTCACATGAGACTGAGTAGACCATAAAATGACAAAAAGTTTTTTTTTGAAAGTGAAATACCCCTTTAACACAAAAACATTCAAAAGACGACGACAGAAAAGCTCTCTCGGGAAGAACGCGAGTCCATTAAGCTTCATTACGGGATCCACGTAATGCAATAATTTGGGTGTCTCTGTTATGACAGGAGTTGGGTTGTTCTTTATGTTTTGCTGTGACAGGCAGTGAGACTCATGTCGCCTGCCTCCCGTCCACATGCTCATTAAAGTCACCCTAAGATGTACAGTTTGACGGCAGCAAACAAGCCATTATTGTGCCATTGGCATGACTAATACCATGCTTCAATAGCTTTATCCTGCTGAATTCTTCCACCGTGGTTAGACTTTTATTGTGGTACTGCCTGGCACTGAAATTCAACGTGCAAAGTTCTGCTTCAATGTAACATACACACAGGGGCGGATCTAGGCATGGGCATGGGGGGGCAATGCCCCCCTAAATACCCAGTCTGCCCCCCCAAACACGATGCCATGCAAAACAACCAAAGATATTTCAAATTAAAGTGCTTCTATTTAAAATGATTTGAAACACTACTACTGCTACTAACTACAATTTTGGCACCACTAAACCAACAGCATTTCATCATTGGAAACAGAAAACTCTCTGAGTCAGACCTTTAGCTTTATGCATGATGTTGCAACTTCAACAACAACTGATGTTATTTTTGATGCTTTACTTGACCAATAAAAGTCCTGTAACCGAAAATGGTATGGGGGCGACTTCATCGCCAGTGGTGCGAAGCGACACAGGCGATGAAGCCGCCCTCATACCATTTTCTCTTGCCCCTCCAACATGTTATCTTGCCCCCCCAAATGGGGCATGTTACATCCACCCCTGCATACACATACTGTATTCTCAAGCATGCATGCACACGCATGCAAGCACGCACACACACACCAGACACCAGCACGCACACACACACCAGATGTAACTCTTTGAGACTGTATAAATGAAACCAAATGGACCCTTGCGGGTCCATTTGGTTTCATTTTTACACTCTCAAGAGTTAGAATATTCATCTGAACTAGTCCAAGTATACACAATTTTAATGAGATTGTAGAAGAATGCTGATCTTGATCTGCATGTTTGCCTGGGTTCTGTGCCAGTGGGGTGAAAATGTCATCAAATGGTGGTCCGTGGCTCAAATGCTGAATAAATAGTGGGCCCTGGTATCAAAATGGTTGAAAACCACTGCTTTAGATGAAAGTATCAATATTCTTAGAAGTGGTGTAGTCATGCCCCCCAGCTGATGACCTTGCATTCTGTATAATGTCACAGTCGGAGATGTTTCAGGCAGAAATGCCAAGCAGGTATAAACGTGTTTTTACATCTGTTTTTATATCTAGCCCCAAAACGGATTAGACTAGAAAGGGGCAGAAAAACATTACATTTAGTTCTTGATCGTTGATTTGCATTTTTCCTTGCAAACAGTAATAATAGGTTATTCAATTGTGTCAGAAAACACACACACACACACACGCATGCACACGCACACGCACACACACACACACACACACACACACACACACATAAGCACTTTAATTTGAAATATCATGGGTAGTTTTGCATGCCATCACGATTTGTGGGGCAGTCTTGGGCATCCCCCCCCAGGCCCATGCCTAGATCCGCCCCTGACTATGAAGTGCTACAAAGTGCACATAGTGTAGCACCCGTGGCAGGAGGGGCGAAATCAATTTGCAACTGCGGCATATGTATGTGGCGACATACGTCGCGACAGGTGGCCCAACGGTCACGACGGGGTAACTCCCCGACCGCTTTGTAAATCAGTCGCAACATTCCTAAAATGTTTGCGACTGTTTAAAAAAAAAAAGGGTCGCAGCCATTTTAAAAAGGGTTGCAACCTTTTTAAAAAGGGCCAGCAGTTTACGTTAGGTTTAGGCATAAGTTTTACTGAGGTTAAATTTTAGGGCTAATGTACTGTATGTTGGGGATAGGTTTAGTTGTGACCGTTAAAAAAGTTCATGACGGTCACGATGGCATGGGAAAAAAGGTGGGCTGGTCGTAAAACAGCCGCGACAGTTGGGGGAAAAGGTCGCAACCGAGTTAGCATCCGCTCCAACCATTTTAAAAACTGCCGCGACCTAGGTCGAGGTCATAAAATGATCCTGCTGTCCTAGTCTGTGGACAATAAAACAACATGCAGCCTTACTGTACCTAAATAATGTATATACTGTACTGTATGCCAGCAAATAAACAACATACATTGGTAATAATAATATAACTACAACAGCGTCAATCAAATTAGGCCATTAGTGCAGATTAAAGGGGAACTCCACCCACTTTCAACATTTTAATACGCCATTAATATACCTTAGAGATGTTCTGTGGACATGATAAAAAAAAGTTCCCCCAATTCTGCATTTCCTAAAAATGGAGGTCTGAAGAAATCACTAACATGGTGAAATATCTGATGACATCATCAAGATGTATTTCACCATGTTAATGATTTTTCTTTCAGACCCGTTTTTCCTGAAAGGGTACAAATGGAACCAAATGGACCCGCTAGGGTCCATTTGGTTCACATTTGTATCCTCTCAGGAAAATGTTGAAAATGGGTGGAATTCCCCTTCAAAAAGGAGTTATGATGTGGTGAGTTAGAGGTGAGTTTTCAGACTGCGACAAAGTATTTATTTGTACAAATGCGGTGTATATGGTACTAGTTTTTATTTCCTCAGAAGTTTTTTCACAGAACACTTCTCATGTATGTATATAAATAGATTGCCATGACTATTCCCATTGTACAAGTGGTAGCTGTACAGTATGCCTGGTCTGCCTCTCAGAAGGGAGTCACCGCGTCAATGATTGACCAAACAGGGAGAGCAGGATTCATTAAGAACCTGATGGGGAGGTACTGCTGAGCTGGACATTCCACAGTGGCGGACGCTGGTGGAGATAAATCTACTGTACAACTTCCCTTGAGGAAAAAGAAGAATGTTCGGTGGCAGGGCCGGATCTAGAGGGGGGGGCAGGGGGGGCAGAGCCCATCCAAACCTCCATCCTGTATGCCCACCCAATGAAATGTAATACCAAAATAAAATAAATCTTTAGTTTTGGGGTCTGTGTGGGGCTAAAAATGTCCTCAAATGGTGGTCCTCTGGAGCTCAAATGCCGAATAAATAGTGGGCCCTGGTGTCAAAAAGGTTGAAAAACCACTGCTTAATATGAAAAACTTGAAAAACTGGAGTTGCCCACCCTGCTGTTCTTACAGCCCACCCTAGTAGGGCTGGCTAAATCCGGCCCTGTTCGGTGGGCTGGTTAAAGGTAAAGCTCCGCCCTGTGAAAAAAGTGCTTACCAGCAAATACACAGGTGAAACCCCATGCTACATTTAGACATGTCGTTGGAGACATCACTAGGACATCACATCACAAAATTAATTTGATGTTTGGCCAACAAGACAAACTGTGGCAATTTGGGGAAGTTTAAAAAGGGGGAGCCGTGATTTTTGTATTTTTTCCAATTTTTTTCATTAGAACCTTGGTCTGTTTTTTATGTGCAATGATGTCTTCCCTTTGTATTTAGGGTTTCTTCCTGGAGGCTAAAACCTTTTCAGTCAAATGTGCCAATGACAAAGGCTGTAATGTAGTGACATCACACATCAGCTCCTCCCCTAACTCCTCCTCCTTTACCATACAACTACAGCTGTGGGTGTGGCTTCAGTTCAGCTGGATCTCCACCCATCATCACCACCAGGCAAACCAGGCATACTCAATGAGCTGGTGGGGGAGCCCACATAAAAACAACATTTTAACAAATACTGTACACCTTTTTGAGCAAATTCTTTCTCTTCATATAACAATAATACCTGATAATCATGATTTAAGTTGGCAAAAAATCATGGCACTCCATCTTTAAATATATATGGCTGCAGATTGCTCAGATATGTCCTTAGAATGGACCAGGACTGCATTCCTACAGTTAGCCTTGAGATGGATCCCATCTGCTAAGAGGAAACAAGGGATGCCAAAAACAACCTGGCCTGGAGACCAAGTGACCTTAGAATTGAAAACGACAAATCTAATTTGGGGCGAGGCACAGGATAGGACCAGATGGAAGCAGATAGGAACACAGTCTAATGTTCCACAGGGAACCAAGAGGAACAACTATCTAACTGGATTGCAGACCTCCTTCCGTTGGTTGATGGGAGAGCAAATCCCATATGCTGTGTATACAAGAATGTTCTGTATGTAAATGGTGCATTTATATAGCGCCAATTACCAGGGGCAGATGTAACATTTCACATTAGGGGGAGGCAGGAGAATATGGTATGGGTGATGGTTTCATCGCCCGTGTCGTGGACCCCCATACCATTTTCAGTTACCGAAAATGTTCAGACTTTTATTAGTCAAGTAAAGCATCAATAATAACATCATTTGTTGTTGAAGTTGCAACAGACACGCAGCATGCTGCATAAAGCTAAAGGTCTGACTCAGAGAGTTTTCTGTTTTCAATGAGGAAATGCTGTTGGTTTATTGGTTTCACAACAGCAGTGAGTTAGTAGCAGTAGTAGTGTTTCAAATCATTTTAAATATAAGCACTTTGATTTGAAATATCTTGGGTTGTTTTACACGCCATCATGTTAGGTGGGGCAGACGGGCATTTAGGGGGGCACTGCCCCCCCCCCCCCCCCATGTCTATGCCTATAGATCCGCCCCTGGCAATTACTCAAGGCGCTTTACATAGGTTGTGCATCACATTCACCCACTCACACCCACACAGATAGATGGCTGTTGAAACCATATTAATGCACCAGTACATCAGGACCAATTGTGAATTGACACAACCTGGGTTTGAACTGACAACCTTGTGACCATCCCCACTACCTCTTAGCAAATTAGCAAATGCTAATTCTGGCCCTATTTTTTCAGGTATGCTAGTGTTAACAGTGTACTAGGGGTGTAGATTTGTCTGAGCTCAGAGTGAAGGGCCTTTTCAACCTGGAATTTGTCTTTGTCCGACAGCAGGAGTGCTGTGGCATCCGAGAACAAAGCCAAATTGCAGTCACAGGCTGATGTTGTGTCGTCACGTCAATTAAGAACAGTAAACGTCCTATTGTGCTTCCTTGAGGAACGCCACAGCCCACCGGGAGGCGGAAGGACAGGGTTCCTTTCACATCCACCACCTGTTCTCTCCCTCCAGATAGGATTTCAAAACCCATTGTCTTCAACTTATCAATCAGTATAGAGCTATCTACAGTCTCAAATGCCATTGGGAGGTTCAACATGCCACATACAGTACTTGAACCCAAAACGAAATGAGTTTGTTTTCTTTCATTGAGATATATTTATTGACCTGTTCATACTTCATACTGACTGACACTAACCTCTGTATAACCCATGGGCGTTTTTGCCATTACGGCAGACTAGGCAGTTGCCTAGGGCGCCATGAGGGGAGGGGGCGACTACCAGACATGCTTTAAAAGGATAACAGGCTAAATATGGATAAATGCATTATACTTGTCCTCTAGTCTATAACTAGAATTGAACAAATAGTTTACAATAGTTTACAAATAGTTCATTTTATCCCTTGGGGGCGCCATTTTACAGGAGATTTTCCCTGGAGCCCCCCCTTACCAAATGGACCCGCAAGGGTCCATTTGGTAAGGGGGGTCTCCAGGGAAAATCTTGCCTAGGGCTCCAAATTGCTTAGAAACGCCACTGGTATAACCTTCAAGAAGATGGAACATAAAATAGAAAGAGGGCAGAGTAGTATTTAATTTGCTTCCTTTTTTCTACAGAGAAACTCGCTATAGTTCTTGTTGGACGTGACCCTGGCTGATACAGAGGTTTTGTTTATGTGGGCAATGACTTGAACAACAGAGGCCACTGCGTGTAGGAATTTGGGGGGTATACTTATTGTCATGGCTGGTGGCCTTGTTTGCTCAGTGTTTTTAGACACATCATCAATTAATTGTCTTTGCGTACACCAAGACTTTCATAAAATGGTTGAATGTGCTTTAGCCCAGCAGAATGAGAGGGCAGTGTGTTAACCACTAACCAGCATGGTGGCTATGGTTGTAAAGAAGTTGTTAAAGCAATTAGTCACATTCAGCTTTACTGTGTATGTGTACAGTATGTATACTGTATATGTATGCACGTACGTATGTATTTGACCCCCGCGAAAATGAGATGTAACATCTCAAGGGGTTATGCTTTGTCAATGAACTTCCATGTGTATGTAAACGTGTGTAAATGCTCTACACATGCACAGTGCATACAGTGGATACCAATACAATGAAATATGAGAGAAATCATGTGTTGGCCGCACATGTGGTTCAGCAGTCTAAGTGCATTCTAATGTATCTGCACCTACAAACTTTTTCTCTGACCTGCTATCCCAAGGCCCAAGGGCACTCTATATCATCTTGACATGGATAAGGAGGCGGCTGTGTGTTTGTGTGTGTGTGTGTGTGTGTGTGTGTGTGTGTGTGTGTGTGTGTGTGTGTGTGTGTGTGTGTGTGTGTGTGTGTGTGTGTGTGCTCAGTCTGTGTTTGTGTGTATGTGCATGCATACGTGTATATGCACAACTGTGTGTGTGTGTGTGTGTGTGTGTGTGTGTGTGTGTGTGTGTGTGTGTGTGTGTGTGTGTGTGTGTGTGTGTGTGTGTGTGTGTGTGTGTGCGCGCATGCTCACTCATGTGTTTAGTTATTAGATGCCATCATCCGCACACAGTATCAGATTGGACTCTGCAACAGTGATCAAAAGAGAATGGGGCCAGTAGGGGCTGCAGCCAGGCTGATGGCGCTTAGATTAACTATGTGATTAGAGAGAGAGAGAGAGAGAGAGAGAGAGAGAGAGAGAGAGAGAGAGAGAGAGAAAGGGGAGGGAGGAGGGGTTGCCAATTATGTAGTCATGTTCACCAAACCTCTCCAACCTTTTCAAGAAGGAAATGACACATGATAGCATTTTATCAGCTATCAGCTATAGTATACAATAATAATATTTTTAGCTCACTATTCTTTTTTTTTATTATTTTTACTTTTTAAACATTTTGAATATTTCCCAATATGCAACCCCATGCGTTGTGAGCTTGTAGACTGGCCAGGTGGCCATTATAACAATTCAAAAGTTTTCTTAAAGTGGACGTAAACCAAATTCAGCCTTTTTCTTTTAGACATAAAAATCATGCACTTTTTCAATCATAAATATTTGGTCTGTGGGGCTATAATACATTACTCTGTGGTGTGACAAACTGGGAATACATTTTGTATCATATATTTTTCTGGTTTACGTCCTCTTTAAAAATAGTAAAAGGCAAATGTTATGGATAACGCGTTTTGCGTGTGATGACAATAGCTCTTATAACACAGTGTGACCAAAGGTGTCGCTGTGTCTGTGAAGTTGACTCATTCACTGACAAATATCAAGCAGAGCTGTGGCCCATTCATGGGACTCCTTGCAGTATTTACCACACACAGCCATGTCAACACATGAAAAGTCCATAACCAGTCCATCCATAGTCTATTAACAGATGGGAGGCCAGATACCGGTATAATATGCAAGAGGTGGAGAAGGAAGCCTGGGAGGACGTAGAGAGAGAGAGAGAAACAGAGGCATCAAGAGACTCTCTCTCTCTCTCTCTCTCTCTCTCTCTCTCTCTCTCTCTCTCTCTCTCTCTCTCTCTCTCTCTCTCTCTCTCTCTCTCTCTCTGCGTTTGAATGCATTTATTTCTCTACTACTTCATTACTGACCATTCCAACAAGCAACAACAAATCTATGAAGTTCTTTTACAGTATGTAGAATATACAGACCAGAACACAGACTGCATGCAGTCAGTCACAAAGACTGAGACTACAGAGTTGCGACAGTGAAGGGTCAGAAAAAAGTATTGTACATAAACCACCACAGTCAGTCTCTGTGATGTTTATGTGCCACTTCACTACAAAACGTCTATTTAGAAGAGCCGCCATTGGACTGGCTCCACGAAGTGAACGGAGTTGTCTATTTAGGCTTTGGGCATGATAGGAGATATTATGGACAAAATACAACAAGCTGGCATCGCTGCCACCAAAAAGCTGTGTAGGCCTACAACAACACAACACAACAACAACACACTACCCACAACGCAACAGAACACTGCAGAATCAGTCAGTCACTTTGTTTATCCTGGCAGCCTACCTGACTGCTGCTGCTCCTTTTTCCATGTCCTGAAGATTAAATCCTTTTCATGATGATGTTGTTGTTGACCAAACACGCTAACCAAAAGGGGGGCGTTTCTGCGTGGTGTAAAATCTTGAAACTAGCGATTCAACAAACCAGAGCCATCTAGTAGAAGAGTTGCGACATTGAGGGGTCAGAAAACAGCCTGATCACGTGGTCCACGTACTCGCGCGAGCCCATAGGCTTCAATGCATTCAGCAACTTCCGGCTGTCACTATTCATGTCACTATCCAACAGAAGTTTATGTAGATGGACTGGCCCCATGAAGTGAACGGAGTTGGCGTAACTCTGTCTATTTCCAAGGCTCTGCAACAAACGTAGGCTACGTTACTTGCGTAAATGTGCCGCGACTTCAGCAAACGTAAATACGCTGGGGGGGGGGGGGGGGGGGGGGGCTCTAATTCTTAAAAGGAGCGACTGGTACAGCAGTTCTTCCAATGATCTGTGGGTCAGCAGTTTGAATCCCAGCTGGCTGTGCCTTGTATGCTTTCTGCTACCATGGGTTGAATGTAATGCGCTATCGCCGCTATGTAAAGAGATAATAATAAAAAGTTCCCCCATACCCAGGGGGCAAAGGGGGGTGTG
Organism: Benthosema pterotum; assembly: GCA_039105355.1. Classification (NCBI taxonomy): domain Eukaryota; kingdom Metazoa; phylum Chordata; class Actinopteri; order Myctophiformes; family Myctophidae; genus Benthosema; species Benthosema pterotum. The sequence goes on along the minus strand of CM076983.1, from coordinate 44,702,175 downwards.
CTGCATTTGCCATAACATAAAAGGTTGTCCACCAGAAATATTATCTATGACCCAGTAGGATCACAACCTATATGGACAACCTGGTCAATTTTTTGCTGGAAACCCAATATGGCCGCCGTAATATTAGCCCCTATTAGATATAATGGGGGGTGAATAGGGCAAAATTTTAAACTGAGAGATATTTCCACGAAACTTAACAATTTGATCAATTATGTAAATACAAACATTTTTTGTATTGGAACTTTTCATGAAATCCAATATGGCCGCCACAATATGGCGACCACAATATTAGCACACTTAAATAAGGTTTTGGCTCTAACCTCTGAACCAAATGAGCTAAAAACACAAACTCGGTGTCTATTGAAGAGTTTCTGACCATGAAAGACTCATAGGAACAGCTATTTTTTATCATTGGGCATAGTGTACCCTTATTCTGCATATTTACAAGATGGTTAGCTACAGGAAATAGTGATTCACTCATTTCTAAGATGATTGTTGACTGATTTGGCAGCACATGCAAATGGTTTTGATGTTCTCCAGATGTTTCTTGAAGGAGAGGGTCCTGTCCAGTGTAACGCCAAGATATATGGGGTGGGTACTGTTGGACAGTTTGTGATCATCCCCTGTGACACTCACGGGGGATCACGGTTCCTCAGGTGAAAGCTGCATAGTTGGGTTTTTGATGGGTTGGGTTTCAGGTGGTTGTTATTGTAGTAGCTTGATATTTCTTACAGGGCACTTTCAAGGGTGGATTCGATCTTCTGGAAGTCTGCTTGTTGCATGGTAATGCAGAGGTCATTGACATACAGTAGATGAAGCATTCTGGGGGTAGTGGCTGGTATAAATATTGAAAAGGAGGGGGCGAGCACACTTCCTTGTGGGAGGACATTCTTTTGGGCTTTCCATTTACTCCTCTGGTCATTTAGGTGGGCGTAGAGCGTCTGTTGTTGAGAAGGCTTTTAATGACCTGGTCACCTGACCAGTCATGTCCAGTGGTTTTCTGACCATTGTGTGGTGATCGTCGGTGTCATAGGCAGCAGTGAGATGAATGAATGCTGCCCTAGTTATTTGCTTTTCTTCAAATCCATCCTCAATGTGTTGGTTGAGGTTGAGTAACTGTCCAGCACAGGAGGTGCCAGGGCAGAAACCAGCTTGGTCTTTAGTCAGCATGGCGTCTATGATTGGGATGAGACGTTGGAGCAGCAGCCTCTCATAGAGCTTGTAGGTGATGCAGAGGAGGGAAATGGGCCGGTAGCTCTTTGGGGTCTTTGCCAGGTTTGGGGATTGCAACGACATTGGCATTTCTCCAGACAGAAGGGATGGTTTTCTGTGCTGTATGTGTTCTAGCCTGATTGTCAGACTCTGAGCCATGGCTCAAGAGTCTGACATTGGCCCCATTGTAACCGATTTACAAGGAGGCGGGCCCTTGATTTTCCCTCGACCAATCACTGGAGACGTTGTTTGCAGTCGACAACAACAGTTAACTATCAGTTAACTAGCAGTTAACTAGCAGTTAACTGACTAGCAGTGCAGTTAGCATCGGACATTTTCACTATTTATAACTAAATGCAGTATTAAAGAATGAAACTCTATTTACAATGAAACTCTAGTTACAATGAAACTCTAGTTACAATGAAACTTTAGTTACAATGAAACTGAATGGATGTGTGCTGTTTTTTTATGGGAAACTGTTCTGTTGTGGCAGTTAGATGATCCTCGGTGTTGATTGGCTATTTTTTTAGACCCGCCTCCAACTCCAGCTCATTGGCCGAGCCGTTTTTCCGGACGAGATAAATCGAAACTCTTATCACAACACCAGACCACAGAACCCAGCTGAGTGGGCGGGGCCTGTGGGCTGAACCCAAGCTATATGTGTTCAGCATCTCTAGGAGCCACGACTTTGGGTTAGGTCCAGTGGCGGCCGGTCAATAGGGTCGCTAGTGCGCCGCACCACCATGCATTACCTAATGAATACCACGTGAATAAGAATGACGGAGAAATGAAATCTGCAGCTTGTCATTTTCTTTAAATGAGCAATCCATCATGGCAAATTGTATATAATATAAGTAACTAAAGCCCACTCTAACCACAAAGTGATTAAAAGTTGTATTATACTGCCATGAAATGTCAAAAGTTGTTTACGTTGTACAACGTTGCTGATAGGTTACTGAGTCTCACGTGTTGGTTCGCATTCGTCTTTAGGCATTGAGCTCTGCACTGAAGGGCAATGCATTGCGGTCCTATTGACTTCAATGCAAACAGTAGGAGCGATCTGGGTCGCAAAACGTGCGCGACCAAACCACTTGAGGGCAGCACACAACACAGTTTTACATAGAGTTGAACACAACTCCACCACAGACATGAATGAAGAGACACAGAGCCAGGTAAAGGGAGGAATATACAGTAGTTGAATTAATTTTGATAATGGAATAACAATTGGATTGAATAACAAGACAAATATATTATAAGATAACTATAAAGCAATGCAGAAAACAACAATTGAAAGCAGAACACTGCAGGATTTTTTTAAACTAAAGAGCTGGAACCAAATAAATCTAATCATCACACAAAAATCCAAGGACAGAGGAAAAGAGTATCGTACACCAGTAGCCTACCCAGGAGGCCCAGGACCCCCCCCCCCCCCATTATTATTATGATTTTTTATAGCGCCCCCCCTAAAGAAAAAGTCACCAGCCGCCACTGGTTAGGTCCGAGGTGCTGTAACATTTTCACCAGTATGTCATCAATCCCTGCTCTTTTCCGGGTTTCAGCTTTCTGATTGCAGTTTCGAGTTCTTCTAAGTCGAAGGGTTTGGTGAGAGGGCTGGCTAATTGTGGTTGGTCTGATATCACTGTACGATGGTGTTCTCCTGTGGGTCGGCAGCGGTGTTGGTTATGACTGCTGGCCATCAGCTGCGTTGCAACAGTTTGCTGTGACCTTTGTGATTATGGGTGGTGTAGTGTTGTCTGCTCAGAGACGACGGATTGTGGCCCATGCCTTCATGCTGCTGTTTGTCATGTTGGTGTTCTTTATCAGCTCATTCCAGACTTTCCTTCATTCTTCCCCAACTTCACTGATCAGGGTCTCTCCAAGTTCCGTGGTGGTGGGGGAGAAAGTGTCCTTGTTGTACTCTTCATAGTAGCAGGCTGCTGGATATTTCTGATAAGCCAGGGATATACTGTGTCTGACATCATCTGGGTATGTGATGTCTGGCTGACCTTCTTACCAAGTCCTGTGAAGTTGGAGTAGTTATTGGGAAATATTGGTGTGCTAGATATGGACTGCTCTATCTCCTCTTGGAATGACAGCCAGTCAGTTTTCCGTAGGTTGAATCTCCTACGGAATGGGACAGTGGTTGCTTGGAGAGAGGATCTAACAGTGATGGCAATCGGCCGGTGCTGGGTGTGGGGCATATGGTCCAGAACTTCCTTCTCAGTTCTGGATGTGAGGTCGTTGCTTACACAGACAAGATCTGGGTTGTATCCTCGCTTGTTATGGATTAGAGTCAGATGTTTGGAATCAAGCCAGGTTTCGACTTCATCTCCATCTTGCTGTGGTTGCTGTTCCCATAGCCCCATGATGTACTATGAGCATTGAAGTCGCGCATCTTTCTGGTAGTTTTGTGTGTAGAAAAGGGGTTGCAGGTGGTTTGTAGACTGATGTGACATCTGGATTTTGGATGGGTGACCGTGGGTTTCCATGTGCCCTTCTGTGATGTGGGTGTAGACCTCCTCAATCTTGAGGTTTGGCCTGCTGAAAACAGCTGATCCATACTGTCTGTGTCGGATCTCAGCAACCAGTTTCATTCCAGCGATGGTGGGTCCAGCGATTTTGTGCATGGCCGATGTATACAGAAACTGCATACAGAAACGATGGCAATCATTGCTAGTATCTCTGCCTTGTTTCTGGAGAAACCTTCTATGTTGAATGAGACGACTGACAGTGCAGGTCCAGAGTGGGGCAAGCATCTGTGACACTGTTGAGATGCAGCAGGCATCTTCATCTGTTGATTGCGCATTATAGTTATACAGAGTTGTAGATCTACCGATATTGTCCCACTGCCAGTATTAGATTATGTCTCTTGGATGTGCAGTATATCTTATTCAAACCAACGTTTCCCAGGCTGCACCACAGGGAGGTTTCTGTATTTGCAGCCTGGAATGTTACTTGACCAGGTACTTCTTCTTTGGTGTTTTAATTGATTAGAGAGATCACTAATAAGCACACAACAAGTTTGACATGGATAATGTCAATCCAATCAGCTGTGCATGCCCAATTAAAGGAGAATTCCTCCCATTTTCAACATTTTACATGTCATTAATATACTTTATAGATGTTGTGTAGAGATAAGAAAAAGTTACCCCATAATGTTTTTCCTAGAATTGGAGTTCTGAGAAAAACCATTAACATGGTGAATTTTGACATGGTGAAGTAGGATGATAATCATTTTTATACCTCCAATGTTATAGAATTGGGTGGAATTAAAGAGGAAGAGGTCAATTAAGAGGTCTGGATGAGCTCCCCCATCATGGATGAATATTAATATAAACAGTATAGGCTAATCAACCTGCAGCTGGAGGGATGTGTGTGGAAACACTCCAGCCCAAGGGAAATTAGGGATAAAATTATTATATAGGTACACTTAAATTTGAAATATGGGCTATAGGACTAGTCTGTTGTGGTCAGAGACACCAAGTTTGTGTTTCTAGCTCATTTTGTTCAGAAATTAGAGTCAAACCTATTTTCTAGGTGTTAATATTAAGTCGGCCATATTGGATTTCATGGAAAGTTCCAATACAAAAAATGTTTGTATTTACATAATTGATCAACCTGTGAAGTTTCGTGGAATTATCTCTCAGTTTAAAATTTTGCCCTATTCACCCTCCATTATAACTAATAGGGGCTAATATTGCGGCGGCCATATTGGGTTTCCAGCAAAAAATTGACCGGGTTGTCCATATAGGTTGTGATCCTACAGGGTCATAGATAATATTTCTGGTGGACAACCTTTTATGTTATGGCAAATGCAGGTTTCCTAAAAAAGGGGTAGTTTGCCCCCTGGGTACCATGATTATTTCCATACAACAACAACAACAACAACTCTAAGGTAGCCTATAGCCGGTGACTGTAAGAAAAATAACTGATCAAGCATGACAGCACCCTCTAATGAACTCCTCAGCTCAGCTCATGCATCATCAGAGTAGACATGAGGATATTGACAAAGTTAATATGGACTAAAATAGCCTCTGTTTGAAGGCGGGACCGAAGGGACACGAGAGCAGAGAGAGGGGCGGGGGGTTGGGGGTGGGGGGGCACTGCACTGCATGCCTGCGCGCACGGACGAGCCCACGTAGTGCGCGCTGCGCTGCATGGTGGGATGATGACTTGTGAGGGAAGTGAAATGAACGCTGCTTTGAGTTGGCGTTTCGGGATAACGGCAGACCGCTGCATGGCAGGCGCATGCAGTCAAAGCTAAAGTGACATGTCGGCGCACCTCGACTTAATTCCGTACCCCATCTGACTCCTTTGAAGTGAACTTGGCCACATTGGCTTCTGTGTGGACTGGATTCGCCTTTTCTCCCCCCTCAGCGAATGAATGGAAATGATGGTTCTTTTTGAAAGCACGTCATCTGGAGTGTGAGGATGAAACTACGCACGTTGTTACTTCTTTACCACATAACTGTATGAACGTATACGCGCCGCCGCCCGGACGGTAGCGACAGAGGCTCATTTTGGAGCGCCATCACGCGCGCGCGGGGACAACTTTTTCCTTTTGGAACCAAATGACATTTATATTTATTTGACGCACACACACGCAACGCGTTTTTGCCTTCATCGAACTTGAGGATGGAAACGTCGGTGAGTTACCTGGTGCTGTGTGTGCTGCTGCTGCTGCCCGCAGTGAGTTGGAGTCTGGGGTACACGGACCCCTCATCAGGGAGTCTACAGACGGCTCTCGCCGGCAGTGCGCAGAACTTTAACGGGAGAGCGGCTAGCAGGCACAGGTAGGCTATTTTTATTTTGTTTAGTGACTGACTGGACCCCCTATTTGACCACGCGGAGCCCCACCTGAAAATATTTGGGGCAGAAACTCAACTAGCCTACAGTACGTTGTTGAAAATAGCAGATCTATCAGCTATTTTCTAATTAAGCTGATAAGTTAAATTTGTTGGTCGGTGATCGTGATCCCTTTGGTGACCCGGAACCTGTGGGGAACCAGGGGTCCCCACTGTTGTGATTGCATCACAATAACTTTAAACATAAGATCACGATGCATAACTTTGTAATGCCCTCTGAGCTTGAAGGAATGAAGAACCTTGAATGAAAATAAAATTAAAATAAATAAAAGAAAAGAAATATACTTTTCCGATCTGGGCATCTCACAACAAGTCCTTTCAGGTGGTGATCCATACAGTATACTGTATTCATATCAGTTTTGGGGTATGAGTCGACAAAGTTTGAGAACCACTTTAACAATTAAAGTGTCCTCTTGTTGTGTATATGGGCCTATACTGTATTATAGCTTACTGTACGCCTTTGGATCTCTGACAGGTTGTGTGACACAGACTGTATAGTCCAGTGGTTCTCAAAGTGGGGTTCAGAGACCCCAGGAATCCCTGAGGGAATTCCAGGGGGTCTCCAGCTAAATCATGGTTTGGATGGATGAGTCTGTAACTATGAGGGCATACAAATGGAACCGAATGGACGGGTCCACTTGGTTCCATTTGTACACTCCCAGTTATATTAACATTTATATTACAATATAAATTGGACTTCCACCGGCAGAAAGGCCATTAAAAGGGGACCTGTATAGCATTAATGTATGTATGTCTAACTGGGGGCTAAACGGTTAATAATCACTGCTAGAACCCATAGAGATGGGGGGTCAATACTCCAAAAGGGGTGTATATAGGCTAATTATTGTCCAATTGGGGGTCTGGGAGCCACTGTTGTATAGGAACCACCAAAACGCCTCATGTATGGATGAACAGTGGTAGAAGACATACCACTGGTCAGATAACTATAACCTATCTCAACCCCGAACCCCGAACCTGTATCCTCCCACAGCAGGGGTTTTCAACCGTTTTGACACCAGGGACCACCATTTATTCAGCATTTGAGCCACGGACCACCATTTGATGACATTTTAGCCCCAAAGACCTAAAACTAAAGAATTCTTTTGGTTTTGTTCACAATTCCAGGCTGGATTTCGCGAACAAAACAGTGTAGACTTCTCAATTAAGTGGTGCTAATGAATATTTTAACTCTTGAGAGTGTAAACATGAAACCAAATGGACCCACAAGGGTCCATTTAGTTTCATGTTTACACTCTCAAAGAGCTACATCTGGTTAACCGACTGTTCATCATTTAGCCTGGGGACCAACTGGAACCCTCTCA